>JAMZAV010007260.1:0-30899 GCA_024449915.1 Sweltsa coloradensis | reverse complement strand
CGTAAGTAATTTCATTGTTCTAGGCTTCCTTACTGACTTATTCCCTCATTTCTTTACGTATGTGTATTAAAAAGCTATTTTCTACCAATGATAGGTGCAAAAGTTCAATAAACTATTAAATAATATTTACCTGTTCTATAAAAGTTTCTTTTAAAATGAAAATAAGAGTGAACCTATCTAGGAAATCAGGGGGAAAACCCGGAAAAGTAAGAATAATGTACATCATTTGGATGCACTCTGTGATATGACTTGACTATGCAAGTGACCCGTTATCACATTGGGTATTCAGTCTATTCAGCATCTTGAATTTTGATATATTTTTATAAACTGTTAGCTTGAAGTATGTTATGAACCTTACACCTGTTAACTATAATAAATGATACCTAATTAAATGTACTTAAATGTTTTATTACGAATAGATAAATTAAAGAATAAAATCTCACTTCCGAACGAGAATCTATGTGTATAGGCTAACTAAAATTGAGTGTTGTTTGTTTCTATATTTGGTTTTTAGTTTGTAGACAAATATGCCAGGTACATACAATGTTGTACCCCATATAATGCTTTTGATATGAATCTATAATGTATTGTTCAAAAAAAATAAAGCCTCATGTGTCTTACAAATTACATGTTATAGTATGATTGAGTAGTTTGTTAGTTATCGTATATTGGACCGAATATAACACGATCTCAAATGTAATATGACCCCCAATTTTAAGGAACCATTTCAAGAAAAAAGATATATCAAAGAAAATTAAAATGTAGGTATAAGTAACATTTTTTATTTTATTTACAGTACAATACAATGAATGAATAGCCTAAAGTTTCACTCTTACAACATAACATATTGAGTAATGTTAGGGCCTAGTCCTATGTTTTTTAACAGTGCAGGGTCAAGCACAAGCTCACATAGGCCAACCACAGTTCACCAGTCTGATTTAGGGATAACATCGATTCCAAAAAATTGGAATTGATCATTGTGACCTAAGAATCGATTCGGAATCGATTCTCAAGAACACGCACAGTTATTTTGGTGGTCATTTTCTGCAGAACCTGTGCTACCCGGCGAGATTCCCGCGATTTTTTTCCGCAGAGCCCGTGACGACGTCACCCGCCCGCCTCACGTCACGGGTTCGGCTGGCGTATAGTGGGTGGGCGGGGCGATGCGCGGGAGTTGTATTGTGGGTAGCCTATGTTCAGGCGCTATTTCAAATGCAAGAGCGCGGATATAACGTGAGTGCTGTTTTTTATATTGTATTTTCGGAGAAAAAAACTTGCGTTATATTTGGTCCGATACGGTAGTCAGCAGTCAGCCTATAGAAAACCAGTTGAAAATTAATGTCACAAAAACACAATACCCTATGTGGAACGATGTGCCTTGACAAAATTAAGTTTAAAAAAATTTTGAGGTGGCAATATTGGCCGTGGAACGGATCAGAAAAATTGAAAAAAATAAATACATTTCATTTTCTAAAAGAGCCAGGTTTCAAAGCCATTCACTATAAATTGAAAAATAGAAAAACGCGGTCGAATAGCCTTAACTGCGTCGACTTGCTATATAAGCTGACGGAGTGAATTAGCACTTGTCTGTGGCGCCGTAACGGTCTCCTAGATTTTAAATTTAAACATATTTACACGGCTCCATGCTATTTTAGTTATTTTTTATTTTTTAATAAAATGTGTGAGACCGAGTAGCCCTAGGCCTACTTAATGTACGAGAGATCCTACATATAACAAAAAACTTGTAAAAAAAAACAGCCAAACCTTACACAATCAAAAGCAATGAGATCTAAAAGAAATGCCAAGCTTATGTACCCTCCTACATTTTTGCAATCTTAATACATAAATTCACTTTGCCCTGTGACTGGATCCTTGCAAAGCGTGGCAAAATTTTATTTGCAACTATTGTTTTAAATGTAAAAGTTTGTGCAAATTTATTTTGCCATGCTTTGCAAGGATGCAGTCAGGGGGCAAAGTGAATTCATGTATTGAGATTTTGAAAATGTAGGAGGGTACATAAGCTTGGCATTTCTTTTAGATCTCATTGCTTTTGATTGTGTAAGGTTTGGCTGTTTTTTTTACAAGTTTTTTGTTATATGTGTGATCTCATTACTTTTTCAAGTTCCATTACAAAATTATTTGTTAAAACTTAAAATCCAATAATTTTATCAAAGTCAATTTAATTGATATGGTATTACCAATTAACAATAGAATTAAAAATATCTAGTGGTCAAAAGACTTGTTTTTTGGATGAGCGAAGCGAGTGAAGCGAAGACTTCAATTTCACTGACCCCCCAAAAAATTTAGCTCTGGTGTTTTTTTTTTGTTTGTTTTTTTGTCTGTTTGTTCGCTCTCTACCGGGCAAACGGCATATCGTCGTTGGAACTGCAAAACCTCCTATCAGTGTTTTCTGAAATTGTTCAGGAGACACAAAAAACGATACCTCCTATCTGCAAATGTCTGCAAAAACATTACAAAATTTCAGACATTGCAAAAACACCTATCAGAATGCCAAGATAAACATAGATTTTGCTTTGATATTTCGTTGTTTATTCGACTTATCTTTATATAAGATAACAAATACTTTATTTTGGCTTTCTATAATTGCTATGAGAGTATGATTAACAATCAGTAATTGTATAAAAACATACTGGCAAAACTCTGCCTACAGAAACAGCGTCCTTCATTCCTTTTACTCATAGGAGGTTTTGCAGTCACTTTTCAAGCCCACTCTGATAGGAGGTTTAATAAACCACTATTTAAACGCATTTCCATTGGTCAGAATAGATCATGTGATCACACACAGATGCCTAGGAATAACATACTGCAACGAGATAAAAATACACGTTTCCAGAAAAAGTGCCAATAGGAGGTTTTGCAGTTCCGACGACGATATGCGATCTTGATGAAAATTTGACAGGACCTTCGAAATCTCTGAACTTAGACTTGCCACATTTTGGGTACAATCGAAGAAATATTTCTCATGAATATCGTACTTTTACGATTTTATTTTATTTTTTGTGCGATATTTTCGTGCCATTTGGGCCAATTCTGACCAAACGGGTGGGGCTACAACGTTCATATTATACATGGACATTAAGGTTATGGTGATGTAGTACTTTTGAAAGAAAAAGTTGAAAAAGTTAGCCAGAATCTATAGAAATAAAGCTTTTAATGTAAGTTTTTACGGTAAATAATACCAATTGACAAGAAACAACAGAAACTTGACAACAATCACCTACAATGCATAGGCAACAAAACAAAGCACTTGCAAAAGTAAAGATATCCCACGCAAACTAAAAACTTTAAAAAGCTCATCCATCAACGCGGCGGGACTTTAGCGTTTTCCTAGTTGTAAACAATGTAGGTGATTATTGTCAAGTAACTATAGTTACTTGTTGATTATATTCTTGTAAAAGGCTTATATTGAAACATTTATTTAGAAGCCTTCCAGCAAAGTTTTTCAACTTTTTCTTTCAAAATACCCTATATCACTATTACCTTTATGTCCATGTAAAATATGAATGTTGTAGCCCCACCCGTTTGGTCAGAATCGCGGGCCGATTGAAACTGACGAATTAGACCGTAGCAGTAGTAGCTTACATCCTTAAAGTGATTTTGAGCATGTTTCAAGTCATTTTTTCACCAAGAAGGAATGCAAGGTAGGTATCAAGGGAATGCCATTATCATTTCGAAGTAGCTGTCTTTTGCTAATGGATATTCTTAAGAACGGATCTACATCCACCTTACTACACAGAATATCCCTCAACAACTTAACATCAGCTTGCTTACAAAAATTTTTTACTGAAGGAATCTTACATAGATTGTGGTGTGCAGTAGCACTGGGGTTGAAACTAGCCTTACCTAAAATCATTTTAGTGGCTCTATTCTGTATGCCTTCAAGTTCAAGAAGAAGACGGGGTAGACCAAGGAAGAGAAGGAAGGTCATCGTAGCAGGAGACTTGGAGGCAATATGAGAGCTGGGAAGTTGTGGAAGAGATACGATTTGTGGGAGGATAGAAATAAGTGTAAACAATGGTTACTAACCCAAGCTGACCCTGCCAGAAGCAGGAAACAGCAATGGATAATGATGATGATGAGTTGGATGCCACGCTGGAATGCCATATGTTAAAACAGGTCTAATTAGAGAAAGATAAGCGGTTTGAATTGTACGTTGCCTACTCCTACCGATACTCCTTTTTACACACCCAAGCAAGGAAGCAGCTTTATTACGAACAAAATCTGTTTGCATATCCATTTCAAGTCATTTGTGATGTTAATGCCTAATAGTTTTATAGATTTAGAAGGGGAAATTTGGGGGAATCTGTAGTCTAAAAGTGCTGTTTAAGGGATTTCTAGAACGAGAAAGCGTATATATTTGAGACTTCTCACAGTTTATTTTCATCCTTTTTAAAAGAACACCAATCCCCTATCGACACCAAAATCCTTTTCCAAATATCTTTCACAGATGCTATTTGAGGAAAAATGGTATATCATCGGCAAATTGGAATAATTTGAGAAGAAACATACATAGGTAAGTCTAGAAAATATATAATGAAAAGTAGTGGACCAATCACAGAACCTTGTGAACACCAGAAGTGACATTAATTGGGTCAGATTTGGCTCCATGAAATATTACAGACTGATTTCTATTAAAGAGAAGGACTTAATCCACTTTAAAACATTCCCTTTAACTCTGTACCTTGAAATTTTAGATACAAGTCTACTGTGTGGAACCTGATCAAATGCCTGTCGACTTTTTTTTCCTTTTTTTTTTTCTTTCCCTTTTTTTCTCCTTTTTTTCCTTTTTTTTCTTTCATTCCCCATCCTTTTTTATAATTTGATTCATTCTAAATACATATTTTAATATCATTTTTATTTGTTGACAAAAATTGTTTTGTTTAAAATGCATTGTTTTTTGTAATGCTAATATTTCAAATATGTACTTAATGTAGTTTATTGTAGTTTCTGCATCTATGTAATTTGATTTTTTTTAGTTGTCCTCTGTAAATCAGTTTTTATAGCTGAATAGATAGATGTTAAATAAATAAAATAAATAAATCTATCTACAGCTGTTAAGTCGTAAAATCCTACATCATGTTTAAGCCCAAACATCTATCATAGTGTTGTCAGTGCAGTGACACAAGAGCATCTTGGTATAGAAAACCATGTTTGATTAGAGTTTATAAGAAGATTCCTCCAAAATTAAAATAATGAAACGTTTTTTTCAATACCAAAATACAGCCAATTTCAGACAATGCTAAGTACTGAAAATTGGCAGTCGCTGTCTCTTCCTGGAAATGTGGACGAACTCCTCTCAAGATTCCATTCCACATTCCTATGTCATTTTAACAAATCATTTCCGCTAAAAAGTGTCCTCTTACTAACCTAAAGTCAACCCCTGGATCTCGCACGATCTGCGATGGAAGCCCAGACCTTGAGATCCCTCCATTCTAAACTGAAGTCTTCGAACAACCCAATACATAAAGAACAATATCGTGACTTAAAAAGTCCCATGCTAAAAATATACGTCAGCTAAACTTCACTATAATGACTCCAAAATCTCTGAATCTAGGAACACCTCAAAAGCAATTTGGTCCATGATCAAATCACAGACCACTGCCTCTAAACCCAAATGCGACCTCACGCTAACCATTAATGGTGAAGTTATATCAGATGCATCTTCTCAATGCGACTTTTTAATGAATTCTTCATCAACTCATGTAATATTGGTAAACAATGTGCCAATCAATACTCCCCTCCCTCATAAACCCTTGCCACCTCCGTTAGCCATACCATCTTTCTCTATCCTACCACTCCTCTTGAAGTAGCTATGGTAATTAGGAATTTTGGTTCCAAACACTCATATGGACTAGATGAAGTGCCAGGCTCTCTTCTATCCAAGTGTACGGACTTTCTCTCTGGCCCACTAGCCTACATTATTAACCGATCCTTCTCTGAAGGCATTTTCCCCTCCAAGCTAAAGGCAGCAAAAATTATACCTATTTATAAACACAAAGGTAAAAATCTGAAATGACAAACTATCGTCCCATCTCCCTCCTTTCATCTTTTTCCAAATATTTGAATATATTATGCACGATCGTCTAATATCATTTCTAAATCACCACAACATTATCTCCCCTAGTCAACACGGTTTCTTGAAAAACAAATCCACCACCAGTGCAATCTACAGTTTTCTGTCCCCCCTCTATTCTGCTCTCGACGAAGGCGACAAGGCTGTAGGATTGTTCTACGACATGACCAAGGCTTTCGACACATTGATCACAAATTCTTCTCGACAAACTACATTCTTACGGTATCCGTGGGTTAGCTCTTGATTGGATTTCCTCTTTTTGTCTGGCCGTACCCAAGTAGTGGAACTCCAAACATCTAATAGTCAATCCGTCACCACAACCCGCTCTAAACCTCTGTCAATAGTCTGCGGGGTTTCCCGAGGGATCAATTTTGGGACCATTAGCCTATATCCTGTATGTCAACGACCAGTCCGCCTACTTCGATGAGGGCACTCTCACCCAATATGCTGATGACTCCAGTCAACTGCTGACACTACCAAAACTCCAACCCATTCAGGACCTTCCCCCCTTAATTATCAATCATCATACTGTCTCGGCAAACATCTCACCATCTCACGCTCTAAAACGGTTTATCTCCACTTTCACCCCCCTTATAAGATCCCTACTGCCAGTCCACTTGTTCGTCTTGACTCTGATACTATCCCCCGCACTCACGCAGTCAAAGTCCTAGACCTTGCACTAACTGATAATCTAGACTGGTCCATCCATGTAAACAATGTTGCCAACAAATCATTATCTGGTTTCTACTCAATCAGAAAGATCAACAAATAGTTCACCCCCACATCCTATTGCTAGTTTACTTTGCACACATTCACTCTCACTTATCATATGGCCTGCTATTTTGGGGAGCTTCCCCCCATGCGAACAGAATATTCATTCTCCAAAGAGAGCGGTTCGTATCATAGCTGGTGTCTCCAGAAGACACTCATGTAGAGAACTTTTCAAGAAACTTGGTATTCTTACTCTAGCATGTACCCTTATCCAATCAGCTGCATTATTCGTTCACACCAACCGTAACCTCTTCCATCTAAATGCTTCTGTGCACTCCCATAACACTAGAGCCAACCTTCACATACACAGGCCCTCCCACAATCTGCGCCTCTTTGCACAAGGCCCTGAATATCTATCTTCCACCCTCTACAATAAGCTCCCTGACCACATCAAAACCTCTCCCACCCTGTCTTCCTTTAAACATAAGTTGAAATCATATCTTACAGCAAACAGCTTTTACTCCATCAATGAGTACCTCTCCATGTAAATATTTGCAGTTAATTCATTTTTTCATTATAATATTTACAAATTATCTAGAGCATAACCACAAACAAGCACTGTAATTTAAAATTTTCAAATGTTCCCTTAGCCGAAATGATGTAACAAACTTCTATATATAATATGTGCTTACACGCTTCCTTGGATTGTGCAGGTATATAAGACACATTCTGCTGTACATCCTCCAATTGCTGTTTTCTGTGCCATCAGCAATTCTCATCACAATATCACATCAATATTGCTTTATATCCAACTTTTCTTTATTCTATATGAATTCTTAATCTAGTAGGGCATTCTATTATTTTGCATCTACTTTACTTTAACATAAACACTAATCAATCAATCATCACACACACATATATATATATATATATCAATTATATATTATAGACACATTCTACTGTACATCATTGCTGTTTTCTGTGCCATTAGCAATTCTTATCACAATATCATATCAATTATTGCTTTATATCCAATTTTTCTTTATTCTATATGAATTCTTAATCTAGTAGGGCATATTTTGCATCTACTCTACTTTACTATAAACACTAATCAATCAATCAATCATCATATATACTAGACACATTCTCCTGTACATCATTGCTGTTTTCTGTGCCATCAGCAATTATTATCACAATATCACATCAAAAATTGCTTTATATCCAATTTTTTTTTTTTTAATTTCTTTGCATCTACTCTACTTTAACATAAACACTGTGTTTATCATTATTAATCAATTAATGAATCATCATATAGCCCCTATATATATATCAATATTATCAATCATCATACATATCAATATCAATATCCATATCAATTATCATTTATGCTTTATATTCAACTATTATTTCTTCTAACACTGTGTATATCATTATATTACTATCACTTTTATTATTAATTATTAATTATAGACTATTCACTTTCTCTGCAAAGAGTTATACTTGTACACTGTACTAGTCTAAGTGAATAAAAATATCTATCATGTACTTCAATGTGATTACGCACACTATTGACAGAAGACGCTCCATCAATCTACACACTCCTGAAGTGAGAGAAAGTGGCCTATAATTTGCCATGTTGAATTAGTCTCCTTTTAAAAAAACTGACACAATATTATAGCTTCTTTCCATGCATCTGGCATACAACCCAATTCCATAGAAAAATTAAATATTCCACTGACTGAAGGATCCAACTCTGAAGCACATTTCATAATAATGTCTAAGGCACAAGGCATAACTCATAAGGTATCCAACTAAAATTATATGATGCCTAATTATCTTGTCAAAAATAATTATGACTGATGTGAGTATGGTGCATAATTTTAATACAATTTTGTGGGGAAATTCTTTTAGGACGAGGTTTAGATAAAACTAGGCCGCATCGCGAACGCTTTTTTCCAGTCGCGTTGATGGATGAGCTTTTTTTTTGGAATATTTCTGTCCAATGATTAAGTTTTTAACTGGGATCTTATTACTTTTTCTATAGTAATTCTTGATATTACTTGTTAAGGCTTATATTAAAAAAAATAATTATTGGATGAGCGAAGCGAAGACTTCAATTTCACCGACCCCCCAAAAAATTTAGCTCGGTGTTTTTTTTTTTTGTTGTTTTTTTTTTTTTTTTTTTTTTCTTTTTCCGTCTGTTTGTTCGCTCTACTACCGGGCAAACGGCATATTGCGATCTTGATGAAAATTTGACACGACCTTCGTTTTCTCTGAACTTAGACTTGCCACGTTTTTTGGTACAATCGAAGAAATATTTTCTCATGAATATCGCACTTTTACGATTTTTTTTCGATTTTTAGTGCGAGATTTTCGTGACATTTGGGCCGATTCTGACCAAACGGTGGGGCTACAACGTTCATATTTCACATGGACATTAAGGTAATGGTGATGTATTGCTTTCTAAAGAAAAAGTTGAAAAAGTTAGCCAGAATCGAGAGAAAAAAGCTTTTAATATACGTTTTTTGACTTTTTGTGCGATATTTTCGTGCCATTTGGGCCATTCATGACCAAACGGGTGTGGCTACAACGTTCATATTATACATGGACATTAAGGTTATGGTTATGTAGTACCTTTTGAAAGAAAAAGTGAAAATTTAGCCAGAATCCATAGAAATAAAGCTTTTAATACAAGTTTTTTACGGTAAATAATACCAATTGACAAGAAACAAAGAAACTTGACAACATTCACCTTCGATGCGTAGGCAGCAAAACAAAGCACTTGCAAAAGTAAAGATATCCCACGCAAACTAAAACCTTTAAAAAGCTCATCCATCAACGCGGCGGACTTTAGCGTTTTCCTAGTTTAGATGAATTTTGGGACAACGTTTTCAACTTTTTCTTTCAAAAGGCACTACATCATCATAATCTTTATCTCAATGGTAAAATATGAATGTTGTTGCCCCACCCTGTTTGGTCAGAATCAGCCAATATCATGAAGGGGAAAATCGTAAAGGTACGATTTCTATAGAAATATTTTATCAAATGTCTCTTAAATCATAACATTTATATTTCAGTGATTTAAAACGTCCCCAAAAAGTTAAATCATATCGGAGTAGCCGTTTGCCAAATATCACGAAAATATCTCATTAAAATTGAAAAGTCTTAAAAGTACGATAATAATTAGAAATATTTGATCGGTTATGCCCAAAAACGTTGCAGTTCTAAGTTCAGAGATTTCGAAGGTCCCTCCATTTTCATCAAGATCGCATTTGCCGTTTGCCCGTAGAGAGCGAACAAACAGACAAAAAACTAACAAAATCAAAACACCCGAGCTATTTTTCTTGGGGTACGTAAGTGAAAAAAATGTAAGTGGAAATTGAAGTCTTTGCTTCGCTCATCCAAAAAGTGGCAAAATTATATTTTTTTAAATGAAAAAGATTAGGAATGTTTAAATCTAATTTATAAAGTAACAGGGTTAATGAGCATAATATTTAATTTTCCTATTAATTTGCATACTATGTTTGTTTTTATGTAATGTAATTTGTTATTTATTTATGTGTTTATATATTTTATTGTTGTGTAATTATGTGAATGTGTTGATTTTAATTGGCTAGATTGTGCCAAAAATAAAAATGTAACTGGTGTAAAAATAAAAACAAAAACATTGAATTTTTTATGCTCGTAAACAATCACATTGGCAACAGCTGGAACTTTAGGAATATCATTACCAACAAGTCAAAAAAACACTTTCATAATCCTGATGTCATAAATTCATTACTATTTCGTGAAAATACTGACTCTCTGGGATTAACTTCTTTATTTACAGTTAATAAATGTTGATTTATGTCATAACTTATCACGATAACATGACCAAATACGGTAGGCCCCACCTATGTAAATTGTCAACGTTGGCGTGCATGCTCAAAGTGGTATCGGCTACATTTTGGCGCTAAACAGATTGGTGACAGCATCGGCATTGAATTTTTCGTCCAACCACTGAAGGATTCGCGATGTCTTCGTCTATGCCTAGGTCTTGCCCTACTTCTAAAGTAACTTACAGTCAGTTACTCAAATGTCGCGATGAGTTACAGAAATATTTTTGCTGTAAATTGTGGTAAGTTGCGTCTGACCTGACCTAAGCTTCTAGCCTAGGGCGTTGGGTAGGGGCTATAGGCTGGTACTTAGGCCTACCTAGCCTAGGCCTAGCCCTAGGGTAGGCCTAGGCCTAGGCCCTAGGCTTAGTGGTATCAGTTCAGTTCATCATAATTTTATCGCATGTTTATTACAGGGCTAATATGTAGGCTAGGCCTATAAGCGATGCACAATTGCCCGGTAACGATAACGTTACCTTTACCGAAAACAGGAAGAAAGTTGGGTAGGGCTAGCCCTACTTTTTTCGGTTAAGAATGGCCAACTTTTCACCAGCACTTCCACCGAGCCGTACACTCACTGTAAGTAACCTTACATACCTTTAACGTCGCTATTTTAAAAAAAAAAAAACCTTCAAAACCTTTAACGTCGCTATTTTAAACAAAAAACCTTCAAAACCTTAACCTTTAACACACACAACACAGTTTACAAGTGTTAAAAGTTGGCCATTCTTAACCGAAACAGTGCCGAAAGTTGAATCACACGTTATAGGCTAGGGCCTAGGCCGCGTTCCCACAAATTGGTTTAGCCTAGTTATAAGGGGATAGGAAATACGTGTTAAATTGTTTACGTTTTTGTCCAAAGAAATTGTTATAACAAAACTATAATTCTTGTGACGACCATCAGACGTTTTTGTTATTTATACGACGACCAATGAAAAGGAGTAACTTCATTATTTTGACAGGCCACTGAAACATTACTAACCAATCAGGATATCGGATTTCTTGTTACCATAACAACCAATAACAATATCTTAAGACTAAACCAAAGTTATGGGAACGCGGCCTTAACTTACGACACGATGCACAATAAAGCTTCCCGTTGCCGTTGCCGGTCGTTCCCCTATCCCGGCAACGACAACGGGAACATCACCAAGTTTTAACTTTCCGTAACGTTCCCGTTCCGTACGTTACCGGAACCAATCAAAATCAAGATGTGCACGTCCTAAAACTGTTTTATCAGCTGATTGATGGTTTATACGCGAGTAATAGGGGCTATGCAAAATAAATGAAATACAAATATGGGGAATAACAAAATAACAAAATATAATTAACACACTTATTACCCTATTTGATTTGTTCCCCTCGGTTTGCTTCACTGGCTATTGGGTACTCTTTCGGATGGTATGCCCTAACTTTACAACACTACGCCAACATAGCGGACAGTACCTACTACATTTTTGACTAAAATACTCCACCTACAAAACCTTTAACGTTGCTAATTTAAATATAAAACACTTTCAAAGGAAAAGTACTTTTGTTTGAAATAGCGACGTTAAAGGTTGAATTGTTTTTAATGGGAAAAAAGAACAGTTTAAAAGTTGGGGCATACCATCCGAAAGAGTACCGCTATTGTGCACCGAAGCCCTTTACGTTAGCGTCTTCCCGTTCTCGTTACCGGGCAATTGTGCATCGGCCTTTAGGGCCTATAGGCCTACCTAGTTTAAGAGGCACTTCTTTGGTTGTGAAATAATTTTTGCTGGGAAAACCTCTGCCTAGGTTAGGGGGGGGGGGGGGGGGGGGGCGAAGCACCGTGGCGAGGGAGGTTTGTAGGCCTACACCAGTTTATAGGACTAGCAACGTTTTAAGTTTTTGTGGGTATAATAATAGTTTTACGTGATTCTAAAGAGCATGAAAAACCAAGTTGGCGCTCCTGAACCGAAGAAGTAGGCCCTACCGTTTAAGGTAGGTAGGCCTTGTGCTTTAGACCTAGCAGGGCTTGCCTGGCGCCGTGGCGAGGTTTGTACACCGTTTATCCCCATGCAAAGATGATCCAGATAGCGCTTTTGGGTGATTCCATGGAAACCTCACGCATCATTTTGGCAAAATGTAACAACTAAAAAATTATATTTAAATACCGTACCAAGATTACATTTTTGCAATCTGTCAAAAGTGCTACAGACTAGGCCTACTTGCTACCCATTCTTATTTTTCTAATTTAATTTCAAGAGGTTTTATATAAAAATTCATACTGTGATATTTGTGATTTTTTTTGTAATGGTAGGGGCTTAACTCATGTAACAAAATATTCTCCTTTAATATTTTGTAGCATAGAAACGATGTTTTTCCTCCTTCAGCCAACAAAATAAAACAGATAGATTTATGCATACACTCATAAATATGTAAGGAAAAAATGGTAAAAAAATGAAAATAATCAAAACCAATTTGTGACAATGAGATTGTTTTTTATTGGTAACTCACGTATTACAGGTACCACGTATCCCGTCACATTTGTATAGCAAATGAGTTTTAAAAACTTGGAAAGTAAAAATCAAAGGGATAGTAAAATATCAAAATACAATTAGGTAGCTATCAAATGAGACTGGTTTTGTAGGCCTAGGCTAAGTAAAGAGGCTAACTAGGTGGGCCATGCGATCCTACTTGAATTCGTAATGTTGCCTCGCATTAAGGATAGTAGGGGGATTTAGTTTGCGAATGAGGTTTTCCTTTTGTAGAATACTTCATCAACATGTTCTGGCCATTTCCAGTGGTTTTTGCCAACTGGCGTCATAACTTGAACACGGAATTTGTATGGGCGGGGCTACACCGTCAATCTGTGTAACTGTGCCCTTGTATAGCTTTTCGTCATAGTTATCTTCGTACCATCGCCCACTTCACAAAAGCATAGCAGCACAAGAAGCTAACTTTGTAAGATGAAGCACATTTACAGCATCTCCCTGCACTTGAATCAGATGGCATCTTTTAATCCCAGGAATTGCCTTAGCTTCTTCAAAATGTCTTTTATGTTCAAGGCAAGATTCCTCTCTTCAAATTGACTATTCATAAACTTGCACATTTGAAACTCTTTTAGCTTTTTTTAAAAAAACAAATTCATCTGCTTTGGGCCCAACAATGTCCCCTTTCGACTCTTTACGGGAAATTTTCCTGGAAATGTCAACCTACAGGTAACTTTTTTTAGAAAATTAAAAAAAAAAAAAAAAAAAAAAGGGGTAAAATTTTGGTAGGCTCCATTTGAAAGCGGGGGGTTTTGTACTTTCCCCAAATCTTATGGATTTTTTTAAGAAAAAAAAAAATTGGGTTTGTTATTTGTGCATTTAAACGAAAAAGGGTTGCGCGTTTTCGCAACTTTTTTTTTACTTATTTTACTAAAGAAAATATCCCAAATTAAATGGGTTTGGGCTCAAATCTGAAAAAACCCTGATAAAATACATCTTTATTTTACCTAAAAATTTTTTAAAAAATTTCAAAGGTTTAAAATACAATACATACTATGTTCATTACGTATCTTTCAACGTTATTAAATGGCTCCCAAAGAAATTCAGTCATTTTACCAAAAAATTTACAAAATTTTGGGTCTAGGACCCAAGTTATTTTCCCAAACTTGCTATCCCAGATTTTTTTTTAGTTTTATTTTTCCCTTTTTATAATGAAATTTTCTTTTTTTTTTGAAATTTTTTTTAACTTTTTAATAAAATAAATTTTGCAGGGGTCCCTGACTGACATTATTGGTTCCCTGCTCCCGGAAACTGACTGACATATCTTTTTAAATATTGGTTTCAAGTGCTACAAATTTTAATTGCAAAAAAATAACAAAAAACTATAAAAATTTTATTTGTATATAGTTGGGGCAGGCTGTGAAAAAATTTTTGTTTTAAATAATTGATTTTTTTGGGTGCAAAGAAACCGGGGGAAGGGAGTGGAAACGTGAGTAGCCCCGGCAACTCATTCGCAATTTTTGGCTAATTAGGCCTACTAAAAGTAGTGAAGCGAGTTTTTTTAATTTTAAAAATGCCCCTCTCAAAGCTGCGGAAAACATAAGTTTAAAGGGGGTTATTACAAAAATTTAAAAATAGATGAAAACTAAATTATTTTTTTAAAAAAAAACAGAGCGGAAAGGGAACAAACCGTTTTAAAATTTTAAAAGGTTTTGTCAAAAAAGCTGTTGGGCCTACGTGGGGGCTATCAGTGAAGAAAAAAGCTTAAAATTTAAACCAATTATTTTTCCCTGTTTTCTTGTACCTCTACAGAATCAACCACTTAGCACCCCCCAAAATTTACCCCTTTAGAAAAGCTCATAAGGCTCTTTTAAGCGTTTGGTGATGGTGGGGGTCCGCTAACTGTAAAAAAATTTTTTTTTCCCTAAAAAGGCACACAAACTAAATTTTGTTCCCCCTTTTTGGTAAGATCATCTTTCTTTGGTTCATGGGGAAATAGATGAAAAAAATCCCAGTAAAAATGATTGACATGTTTTATTTTTTTTAATGTGCCCGCAAAACCCGTCCCCAAAGGGCCACGGGGCAGAAACCCTTTTATTACGTTTTATTGGTTTTTTAAAGCTAGGCCTCAAAAAAAAAACAAACAGCCGGGAAACACTGACAAGGGGTCAAAAAGAGGGAAATTTAAATTTAAAAACCCTTGAAATTTGGGAATAGCCAGTAGCTTACAATTTCCCCCCGCTGAATCGGTAAATCTGCCGAAATTCGTAAAATGTAAACGGAAAAACTTTTTATTTTAAAATTTCCCCAAACCCAAAGAAGATTTTTACTAAAATTAGTGATTAAATTTGCTTCAGGGAGTGTCTTAAAAAAAATACCCCCAGTTTTTAAATTTAAATAAAACAAGGTTAAAAATGCTCCGCGCAACTTTAAAAATGACGATAAAACATCTTTCCCTAGAATTCTAAGAAACCCGGGCATAGGCCAAAACAATAAAAACCCCCAAGTTCTTATTCTAGGGGTCCCTTGTTCTAAAGGGGAACCCGGGGCCCTCCCCAAAGTTGATCAATGATCACTGATAAGCTACATAAAGTAGCTAACAAAAATTGGGCCAAAATTTTTAAAAAGTAGTAAATCGGGGTTTAAACCCAATTAACTAGGCCTGGGCAAAAACGGACTTAAATTTCGCAAGTGGTTTATATTTTTGGGGGCCCTAAAAATCTTTGAAATTATTACATAAATGAAAACCGTTTTCAACTGTTTATTATGGTCAACATTATTTTATTTCTTATTATTGTTCCGCGATTTCCCGCGCTTTTTTTGGTTTTTATATTTTTTCTCTTTAGCTATTGGTTTTTTGTTTTCGTATTAAATAAGTTGCAATTTTTTTATCACCGTTTGAATTTTTTTTGCCTATCAGACGTCTTTTTCCGGGTTTTTTCTCGCGTTCGACTTTGAAAAGGGGTTTTGGGTCAACGCAGTTCGCCTTTCTACCTTACTCGATGAAGTGCAAAGTTCGTTTTCGTCCCCAAATCTCTCGCTCGCACCTGCAACGCAGGGTGTCCTTTCCCTCCGGACTTGCACTCACTTACAAACTCAAGTGCGTGGCCCCCCTGCCCGTCCGTCTTGGAATACAACGGGGGTTTCCGAGCTGCAGTCCTTGGTTCGACTTCCTTTCCAGGCATTCTCTTTTTTCCCCTACTTATTTTCCCAAAATTCGATTTTTCTTTATCCCCTGTTCTCTTTTCGCGGGGGGCTTACCATCTGCCCATCGTACTTACCTTTTGCACGGGCCTCCTTCAGCCTACGTCAAGATTGGGGGTAATTCAATAAAAAAAAAATCATACAGCCCCATTATTCTCGAGTTGGGGCACCCCTCGGCCCCGAACACATGGCCCCTCCGCCCCGGGTTTCCCCGGTGATTTTCCCGAAATTTTTTCCCCAAATAGTTTCTCTTTCCCGGGTTTTAGCCCCTTTTTTGTTCGTCGCACTACACAAAAGGTGTTGAGTGTTTTTTTTTTTCCGCCTCGGTGTTTCTGTTGATTGCCCCCCCAGTGAAATTTTTCTCTTACTTTTTTTCCTTTTTTTTGCGGGATCCTTGTAACCCTCCGTTCATCATGGAAGATTTGGGCAAACTCAGCAGAAAAAGTTAGTTGCTCGACGCGATTTTTATATTCGCGCCCGGGTTCACAAAACGAAAAATGCGTTCGAAAAAATAAAACCCGATCAAGTTGAGGCATTTAGGCCCCTTTTTTGAAAATTTGTCTAAATTTTGGAATCTGTTTTCCCGGGGGGGGGCAAAACCCAAAATGTTTTATTGCCAACTCACACCCAAGTAGTTTTTCCCCGGCTAAATCGATCGAAATAAAAAAGTTCAAAAATTTTTTTTAAAACCCGTTTTTCCTTTGCTTGTAAGTTTCTTTATACTACTTTGAAAAATTAAATCACGCCCTTTTTTTGGATCAACCGGGTCCTCGGGTTCCGCCTCATTTTTCCAACACCCTCTTTTTTGCCACCCTAGATCCCCCCAAAGTTCAAAGAGACATTTGCAAAGGGCCCCGAATTCTATTCTCTTTTCAAATCTCTGATCGATATAATAAATCATTAAGTAATTTTCCCAAAGTTAAAAACCTATTTAACAACTTCATTGCCCTAAAACTCCTTTGGGCCCCTCATCCAGATTTTTCAAATAACTGAAAAAAATTTACCCCCTTTTGCTCTGAACGCTCTCATCTCTGGGTTAAATAAAAAACAAGCGATTAGGGGGAGTTTGTATGCCCCAAAAAGTTTTTTAAAATTTTGTTCCTCAAAAAAAACGTAAACCCTTTGGGCGGTTTAAAGCTTTTTTAAAAACACATCGCAACTCTGTCGAATCTCTAAAAGCTCTGAATATTCCCCGATTTAGGTGTTTCTTATTGTTATGTTTGGCTTTAGCTAATCTCGATGCGTCACCCCTCCAAGGTTTTTTGAAAACAGAAAAAACATCAAATTCAACTCCCGATTACAAATCGCTAATCGTTTTCTCGAAGACCAATCTAGAACGATGGAGTTATGTGCTGTGGGGAAAAAGTTCTTTTTACTCCCGGGTCAAAAGTTCTCTCCCTTAAAAGCAACCCAACACCTTGTTAGGGGTCGTCACCTGCCTCAAAAAACAGTTTTGCAGCGAGTACCCACTAACCCCATCTCGTAATCACCTCATTAAACTTTTCCGCTTGCCCGGTATGTAAGGCTTCTCAAAAAACTTTGAAACCGTGCAATGTTTTCCGGGGTTTTAAACCATGCCCAACGTTTTAACCCGTTTGCCCCCCAAAATTAAAAACGCTTTTTTTAATTGTATGGGTGCACATCTGCGTTCCCAAATGCACTTCCACAAAATTTCATGTTCTGTGTGCCCAAAGCTCTAAAACTCATTCTATGTTACATTCTAAAATCCCTCCGCCCTCTCGTAACTACCCCCTGTCCCCGAGAAAAGGCCCCTTCGGGCCGCCCCGGGCCCTCGTCATGTCAATCCGGGCCCTTCGACCCCCACTCATCAAACTGTCATACTAGGCCCCCTTTCCCCGCACTCTTTAAATGACCGAAAGGGTTTATGCAACCCTTTCGCGGGGGTTGTTGACCCCGGGGTCACAAATCTCTGCTATCACTAAGTTTGTTAGTGCAACGTTTGGGCTTGAAAGTCAATCCCGCCACCGCCCAACGGGCAGGTGTCGGGCAAACCATACCGAGTGCCCTGGGATTGTGCAATCAGTTTGCTTCTCGGCTCTCTGGGCCCAAACCCCCTTGATGTCAATGCACACGTTCTCTAAATATTGCCGGGAATTTGCCTACCCTCCGTGTCACTGAGTCAAAAGAGCGCCTTTTAAAAAAAACATGACCCTTTACCTCGCTGGGCGATCGCTTCAAAGTACCCGGGGCCCCCTTTATTTCCCCCCATTGGTGCCGATCTCTACTCAAACATTTTTCTGTAAAACCGGACACAAAAAAGGGAAAAGTAAGGGAAAAAAAACCTCCCACTCAAAAAAGGTTTTTTTTTTTGGGGTAATCTTAAAGGTCCGGCCCCGACCCAAAAGACCGAAAACCAAAAACCCGGAAAGCCCCCGGGAAACAACCCCCGGGGAAAAAAAGAAATAGGGGACCCCCCGGGAAAAAAAAGGAAACCCGGGGAGGCCCCAAAAAATCCCCTTGGAACCCCCCGGGCCGTTTTCTCCGGGGCTTAAAAAAAAAACCAAAAAAAGCCGGGGTTGGGTAAAAAGCCAAAAGGGAAAACAACACGCCGGGCCCAAAAGAAAATTTTTTTTTTGTTCCCCAGTTTTAGGAAAACCCCCTTCAATTTTTTGGGGAAACGTGGGGTTTCCCCGCCCACCTTTCAGGGCCCCCCCCATTTAATTCCCATTTGGTTTCAGGAGTTGAATTTTAACGCCTTCGGTTTTTCCATGGGCAAACCCCCTGCCCGCCCTTCCTCTCGACCTGCGGAGTACATAATCCCGCATCATTGTGTACACAAGGGGCCCCAAACCTACCCCTAACTCGAGGGGTAAATTTAACGCCTTTCCCCCCCTGATAAAAGTGGAAATCCCCTCTCAAACCCCGTCCTGCAGAGTGGGGCCTAAGGGTTAAAGTGACCTTCCCACGGTTTTAACCACTTTTTTGCCTTTATCCTGTAGCTCTGTGCGCGGCGTGAAAAACAGATGTACCGTCAAATCCTTGTCACCCGGACGATCGTGCTTTTTTCCCCATATTCTGGCGTCCTGACCCTACTCCCCCTGTCATTGGGTTTCGAGCTCAAAACAGGACCTACGGTCTTACTCCCTCTGCCTTCCCCGGCCCAAACCCCGGGGTTGCAGCAAAAAGGGGCGTGGACGAAGGGGGCTTAAAATTTTTCCCCCTCGCTTCACGCGCCCTTACTTCAAACACTACATAGATGACTAGTTTCAGGCGCCAGTACCTTGAAAGAAGCCCTCGTGCTTCGGGGCGGGGTTTTCAGTCACTCCCCTCAGGTGGGGCATCGAGCTACGCTGGCTAGCAAAGGTTTTTTTGACGCCTTAGCTCCCCCCCCCAAGGACCATCTAAAAAACCCCCCCTGGTCTTCTCCAACGACGAACAAACTTTGAAAAATTTTCGGTCTGTTGTGGACCCCCCGTTCCGATTGCTTCAGCTTCCACACTCTGCCCCCTTTTTAGGGTTCGTCACCAAAAGGTCCCCTACTCTCCTACCAAACGGCGCGATATTCCCCCCCACTCGGGTTTCTCACCCCTTTCGTCTCCCCGGATGAAGGGGTTCTGCAGAAACTCTGGCTCTTGCGCGTGGAGTGGGGGTGAAATCACTCTCGGAAACATCTCTCAGACTTGGGTCCCCTGCCCTTTAAAGCGGCCCCCAAATTGGTGATGTTCATGTTCCGGGGTCTCCTTGTCATGAAAAGATGCCCCATACCGGCTTTTTAGGTTTTGCGACGCCCCCGAGAAGGGGGGGTATTTCTGCCCACTCTTTACTTTCACGTTGAGCGGGGCTCGCAATCTCACGTCAGATTGTTGAGAGCCGGGGCAAGGTCGCGCCCGTCAAATTGCTCCTGTCCCAATTTTGGGAAATCAGTGGGGGCATTGTTTTTTTGTCCCAGGTTCTTAAAGACACCCACCCCTCTCAAGCCCCTTTCAAAATAGAAAAAGTGTTTCTTACACTGACTCCACTATCCCTGCTCGTTTTTCCTCCCGTACCCCCCCCACCAAACTTTAAAAACATTCGCGCCAAACGGGTAGTCGAAATACTCGAGACCACATCTCCCCCGAATTGGGCTCATGTTAGTTCTGAAAAGAAAACCCCGCCGATTGCGCCTCTCGGGGGGGGGGCCCCTTTTTTTCCCCCCCCCCCCTGGGGCCTGTTTGAAAACCCCCCCCCCTATGGGTTTTCTGGTTTTCCCCCCTTTATGGGGTTTTTCCCCCCTTTCCCCGTGGTCCCCGCTCGGTCCCCTTTGGTTTTAACCCAGCCACACTTTCCCAGCTGGAAAACTTCCCCCACGGTGCTGATAACTCATGATCCCGTCTTGATTCCCCCTGCTTTTCAAACTGGGGAGAGTTTCTCCCCCGCTCTTGAAAAACCAAGCGCGTGGGTTTTGGGCACGTGGTACGCTTTTTTCCCCATCTTGCTTGCCTTTCGAAGTAAAACCCTTTCCCCCCCCCTGTCCTCTGCTCCCCTTTCCCATTTGAGGACGCGTGCGCCTGTTCGGCGCATCACTCAGCACAGTACTTTTTGCTGATTTACTCAAGGGAACTTGGGTAAACACTCGTTTTTGACCCCCCGCATCGCCACCCTCAAGCCCTTTTATTGACTCCCCCGGGGTTTTTTCAGGGTGGGGGGCAGGCTTTTTATTATTCTTTTTCTCCCCGAAAAGCTCGTCACCCCCTCTTTCTTCCCCAAGGGAAACGCATTTTTTCTGCGCTCTTTGTGTATGGCCCTTTCCCTCTCTCCTCCTTTTCACTCTGGCCCCCCCACTTGGGGGGCAAGCTCTCATTCAGGGAGATGTATTGGATTGTCTCTTTTGCTGGTTTTTTACGGGAACCATTCGTCGCTGCCCTTAAAATGTTTTTAAAATTTCCCCGGGCCCAAACCCAATCAGGGCCAAAATTTTGGCTAATCTGCCCGAACCCCGCGTTAACCTTCGCGTGCGTTTTCCCCCCGTGGGCAAAAAGACCTTAAAGCTGGGCCCCTTCTCAAATGAAGAAGTCCCCCGTCCCTAATTTCCTCCATCGTCAAAGGCTAAATTAAAAGTCTCTTCGTCTGCATGGCCACCAAAGCTGTGACCTTGACTGGTCTCCCGCCCGTCCACTGAACTTTCCCGGGGCCCGTCTTGGGTCGGGTTTTTTTCGCCCGGCGTGGGCCCCCAGCTCACATTTACTCCGACTTGGGGGCCGTTTCTAAATGGTGCTTTCTCGCTCGCTCCCCCGAGACTACTGGGTTCTTTTCACGGGGAGCCCGAGACCGCCAAACCCCGGGCAACTTGGGGGCCAAATACGTAATGTTAGGTGGCATTTCAACCCCCCCTTTCGCTTTCCCAATTTTCCCTTTGGGCCCTTTTGGGGAAACCCCGGGGGCAAATCCGCCAAGGTTTCTCCTGCATCGACAATTAAACTCCGCCCTTAATTTCGAGGAGTCCCACCCTGTTTTCCCCCATCGAAGCGTGTTGAATAGTGTCCGGGTTTGTGGGCCCCTTCGTTTGAACCCCCCGGATGGCCCAGATTACCTTTTCTCCCGCACATTTTTTTGGGTCGGGACCTCGCTTCTCCCCACCCCCCCGAGGTTTCTGTCCCTCGAGAATGCCTCTCACCTCCCCTCGTTTTGGGTTCAAGTCCGTCAATGCATCAAAGCTTTTTGGCACGTTGGGCCTCTGAGTATCTCACACGCAGATGGGTGTTGGGGAAATGGGTGGGGCGGTGCCCAACCTCAAGGCGGTTTACGTGGTCCTTTTTGTGTTGGAACCCGCTTTTTTCCACTCCTTTTTTCTTGGCCTATTGGCCGGGTGGGACAAGTGGGGCCCCGGCAAAGAAAAGGGCCCCTCAGAGTGGCGTCCGTTCGGGGCTCCCCCCAAAAGGGGGGTTTTTTTCCCGTCCGGTTTAAAAATTGGTGATCCTCCCTCCTTCTTATTTTTTCGTTCTGGCTCGGTCTTTTAGTTGTATTTTTTAGTTATTTCTCTTGGTCCTATCTAAAAAAATCCCCTTTTTGGTGGGGGGGTTTTTGTTCGCGGGGATTTCCCCCGGGGCTATTTTGGTAGTTATATTTTTCTCTTTGCTTTTTGGTATTCTTTTTTTTTTTATTCTAAGTTGGGACATATTGTTATCACCTGTTTGAATTTTTTCCCACAGACGTCTTTTTCCTGGTTTTCCGCGTTCGACTTATGCAATGCTTTGTCAACGCATTTCGCCTCTACCTTCACCGATAAAGTAAAATTTCGTTTTCGTCCCCAATCTTCGCTCGCCCCTCGCAACCACGGTCCTTTCTCCGGACATTGCACTCACTGTACGTATAAAGTCGTGGCCGCCTGCCGCTTTCCTTCTTGGAAACAACGAGGGTTTCCGAGCGCAGCCCTTGGCGACTTGCTTTCCCAGCATTCTCATTTCCCCTATTATTTTTCCAAATTCGATTTTCTTTACCCCTTTTTCTCTTCGCGGTGGGCTTCCCATTCGCCCATCGTACTTCCCTCTGCACTCCCTCCTTCACCTACGTAAAGTTTGGGGGAAAGTTAGTCAAAAAAATTTTTACAGTCCATTTTTCCCGGGGTTGAGCACCTCGGCTCGAACATATAATTATACAAAAGTACTTTCCCCCAATTTTGTCTTATCTAGTGACTGGACAAAGGAGGAAAAGGAAGAGAGCAGACTGAAGCACAGAGATGAAACCCCTAAAAAGTGCGTGGGCAAACAAAATAGAAAAAGGTAAAAGCTAAAAAAACAAAACAAATTGGGAGTGGAAGTTACGAGATAAAATAGAAGAGAAAGACTCAGGGGGTATGGACATGAAAGAAAAATGAAGCAAGACGAATCCCAAAAAGAGAATTTGAACGTACATGGGGGGGGAGTACGAAGAGTTGCCGGCCAAGGATAATGGGGGGACCAAATAACGCGAAGCGTCGAAGAAAGAGGGAAAACATGGATAGGGTTAATAAAGAAAGACTCTGGGAGGACGGGAAAAGAAGTGGAGAGAATTATTAGAAATGCCGGTTATGGAAGAAAACGAGGAAAAGATGAGGGGGTGGCCGGCAAAAGTACTAGAAGATAGCCCGAAAAAACTGGTGACTCGTCACCCCCCGCCCCGACAATGTTGGAAAAGGGTGTTTATATATATATAAAATTTGTCTTATGTCACCTCGACAGCAATTTCACAGAATTCACAGTTTAATTGTCTCATTTACCGATGCCTTTTTTATATTTTTAAAATTTCAAAAAAAAAAAAAAAAAAAAACTCGGGGGTTATTTAAAAACAATGTTTAATGCAAAAAAAAAATATAGAAAATTTTCCAAAACTGTTTAATTTTTAAGCTTTTCGAAGACAAATGTTCCAAGTGAAAATCAGGTTGCCAAAAGTCAGTCAGTTATGCTGCATTGTATGCACCGTTTTAATTTCTATTCATGTTCATCTAGTTGTAACTTTTTTTACTTTTAAAGGGGGAATAAACCGGGGTCTTTAAACGCCAAAAAACCCTTGTTTTTTTTTACCATTTCATTTTAATTATAAAAATTTGAAAAAAAAAAAGGGGAATTTTTTGGGGGGGAATTGGAGGGGGTTTTGGGGGGTTTCGATACCTTAATTCTTTGGTTCTAATTCAAAGGGTTAAATAAAACTACTGACTAAAAACCAAATAAAATTTGGCACGATTTAGAGTAAAGTGTTAAATTGCTCGACGCAAAAAATTGAAATTTTGCAAGGGGTTTGACAGCTAGAATTTTTTTTCCGCGTACCTCTACGAATGTCATTAATATGTGCTCGTTTCTACACTGACGTTCTAAGCAAGTGACACACGTTTATAAGTCCCGTCGACCCTTGGCACGAAAGTGCACTTTCCAACGAGGTATAACACTTCAAAATTGGCCCTGGGCATATCGAGATCGAGCTGAATTTCCGAGTGCTTTGCAAAAACTTGAAAATTTCTCGCCATCAATCGCGCTTTCGACGCCCCAACCCCACTCCGCCAGTCTCCCGCTCATGGTCTCCCCGGCGAACTATCTCTACCCCGGTGATTCTGACTAGCTAAGCGATAGTATCATGGGAAAAAAAACGACCTTGGAGTGAGCTAGAGCAGTGACACACCTCGAGTATACGGGAGTTACTGAGTGCTAGCCCCAAATAATATTTTTTTGCGTACGTTGTGATGAGGGAAAAAAAAAAGAAGCAAAAATAAATTTACTAACTTAAAACTTTTTTTTCAACGTTTAGTAGCATAACAAAACGTCTTACAGACTGTGGTTCCCGTCGTCTTTGATTGATTTTGTTTTTTCCCTGGCCTGTTTAGATGGTCAAACGTTTTGTACAATTTTTTGCAAGGACAAGAAGAATCCAATTTCAGGATATTAAAACAAAAGCACCTCCATCTATTGATGATTTTTCACTCTTTTTGCTTGCTACTTTTTAAAAATTTCCCCCCCACCCCTTCACCAAGTATATTTAGCATGTCTGGAAAACAAAATCAAAAAAATTCAAAATTTTGATGTAAATTGCTGACTATGTTTAGAAAAAATAAATTACGTTTAAATTTGCTAGGAAACATAATTTGTTTTTGCTAGTTTTTTCACCCAGAATCCCAAAGTTTTCAACACACACTCACTCCTAGGTTTTTCTTCACCCCCACCATGTAATCCCTCGCTAAGTATTGCCGCATGGGCGTCATACAACCGTGTTTTCACAGATTCTTATTAGCATCACTGCTCGCGCTTTAATTATTTATAAAACTTTAGTTTGTACACGTCACTTCAGTCCATTTCACTTTTGGGCCCAAATTTTGGGGTGGCAGCAGCATGGAATCGAGATCAGCATCGTGTGCGGGGTTTACCAATATCCATTTTTAAATTGGGACCTTTTTGAATAAAAATTGCTAATCATTTGTTCTAGTAGCCTATTTTTATTTTTTTTGGTGTAAAATTCATTATACATTATTTACGGTATTTTTATTTCAAAAATCTTTTTTTTACGGGGTATGTACAAGGTTTTCGGGGCCCCTTTTTTGGGAACCACTGAATTTATTCATGAGTTACAAGGTTCTTTACCAATAAAAATTTGTCAGTATACCTAAGGTAAGTTTTTCAATTTTTTGTGGAAATGCCTGTCAAAAAGCTAAAAACTGACCTAAAACCCGAAAAGGGGATAGCCTATATAGGTTACCCCAGTGCGGCTGGGGCCCCCCCTAAAACCCCGTTGACATTCGGGAGATCTGGGGTTCGAATCTCGCTGGACCGCAATCCTGTGAAGGTCGTTTCCGAGTTTTTTTTTAAGTTGTAAATGCGAATGCGGGGTTTGGTCCTCTTAAAAAACCCCTCGAACTTCCCTTTCCTAACTACCCTTAGGCTAAAACGGCACTGGGGCCCAAAAGGGCCATTCGCTTGGCGAGAAAAAACAATAACTAATTATAAGTTTTTATTTTTTAGGAAAACTCATTACATAAGACTAATTCAGTTGAAAACTAATTCGTTTTGCCCCAAGGGGGATCAATCTTTTTTAATTTTTAGGTTTTTTCAAACGTTCCCCAAATTTTCATCAAGTCGGAGTCCCTTTCCCCGGGACCGGACCAAATACCTGAAAAATTGCATTTTAAAAATTGGGAAAATAGAAAAAGTACATTTATTAAAATATTTATTCGTTCCCCCGTAATCAAACATATCTAACTTGATGTTTTCAAACTTTCCCCATAAATTTTCATAAGATCGGAGAAACCCCGTTTGCCCGGCCGCGGCCAAAATCAAAAAATATCGCATTAAAAAATTGAAAAAAATGAAAAAGTCGATATTCTGAAAAATTTTTCTTAAAATTACCCAAAAACGGGGGCAGGTCTAAGTTCAGAGATTTCGAAGGTCCCCTACAATTTCATCAAGACCATACCGTTTCCCCGGGAATCGTGCGAAAAACAGAAAGAAAAACAAAAAAAAAAAAAAAAAAACATTGGAGCTAAATTTTTTTGAGGGGTCAGTGAAATTGAAGTCTTCGCTTCGCTCATCCAACAACAAAAAACAAGACACTTGGCTTTCTAATTCATTTTTTCTTTCTGCGAGATTTATTGAACCGGGCCCCGGTTTGGAAATCGCTCAGGATATATTTTTAAAATGATATTGTCAAATTTGCACAACGCCACGGAAAAAATTAAGTTACTCCGCCCAATAAGAAATATGACCATTTTTTTAATAATGTCATTTTTAATATCACAGTGTGTACACGTTTACTCTTTGTGGTATATACAAGAAAAATTATTAGAATAAAAAAAATAAATGGTAACGAAAAAATGTAATAAAGTTTTGAGTTTATTTGTGTAAAAATATGTCCTTTATAGGCACTAAAAGTTATTTTATTCCCCTTTAGTAAAAAAAGAACACTTTTTTTCTTTCCCAGTGTTTGAACTTTTGCTTTTGATTGAAAATCTAATTGCGCAAAACCCTGACATTCCCCCCTCCCTCCTTAAAATTCACCCTCGGGATAAAGTAACACCGAAAAAGGGTTTTAGGGATGAACAAGGGGCTATGGGAAGAATAAATTTGACAAAAACACATTTAAAAGTTTGGATTTGTTTTATTTTTTCGTGTTTTATGGGCTATTCGCCGCTTTTTTCTATTTCCAAAATATGAACCAAATCAAAATAAGTGAAGTTTTAAAACCCTGGCATTCAAAAAACAAAGTTTTTTTTTTCAAATTTTTTTGATCCAGTACAAGGCCAATTCGCCCCTCTCAAAAAAATTTTAAATTTCAATTCGTCCGGGACACCATTCAACTTAGGATGTTGTTATTTTGTGACAAATTTTCAATGGTTTTTTAGGGGCTGGGGTGAGAGTTTTTTTTTTTTTTACATTTGTCGTTGCGATTTTTTGTTTTGGGGGTCCCCAATCGGACAAAAATTTGCCAAACGAAAAAAAATTTACTGAAAGACAATTTTTTAAAAAAAATCTTTTTCTCTCATCAGCCTATAGAAAAAGTTGAAAATTATGTCACAGAAACCAACCCCACTTGAATGGGGTGCCCTGGCGAATTGAAGTTGGAAATTATTTTGAGGTTCTATATTGGCCGTGTACCGATAAAAAATTAAAAAAAAACTTTTTTATTTTTTAAAAAACCGGTTTCAAAGCCTTCACTAATTTTGACTTGGGAGCATATTTTGGAAAATGAAAAACGCGGTTGTAGGCCTATTAACTTATTGTTGGGCCGGTAAAAAAGCAAAATTTTAATGAAGCTTTATTTAAAAATTTTTTAGGAACTTTTGAAATCTCTTTTTTATACGGGGCATTTTCTGTGCAACCCAAAAAAAATCATTCTTATCAAAAACAAAAAAAAATTTTATTTTTTTTTGCTGCATTTCTTTCATTTGCTCTCTGCACTAGCAAGCTTTTCCCCCTCTTCGTATTTTCAGGAAAAAAGTCCCTATATCTAGTTTTTTTTCTATCATTTATGGGAAAACCCAAATAATATTTGCCAGAAAATCGTACTTTTTAGTTTAATTTTAAAAAACCAAATATTGTTGGAAAATTTGGCTTTTGGCTTTTTCAGGCCGACAACAGTGACATTTTAGAGCGCATTAATAATTACATAAAAAAAAAATTGTATTATAATGTACCCACTCGTTTCATAAAAATATTTTTCAGTGGGGGGCGTAAAAATTTAACCAACAAGCCAAAACCCCGTAGGGGCTGACACCACAGACAATCAATGACCGACTAAGACCCCCCGACCGCATATTTTTAAGAGAAAAAAAAACCTCATCAGTCCGCAAGCCATATTCTCTCAAAGGCGCGATGCCGCCACCCTACAAATAAACAAAACGGATCCCGTTGAAGCTATCAATCAAAATCGAGTTTCCCATTCGTGAGTTTCCTCACTTTTTGTAGGGGCTTAAAAATAAAAAAACCTTAGAGCAAAATGTCTGCTCGTTCCTTTCAAAAACGGGAAAATGACATTTAAAATTGAAAAAATAAAGTGCATGTAGTCAATTTTTTCCGGGGGGGGGGGGGGGGGGGGGCGGGGGCGATGACGTTTCCCGGCATTTTGCTGAATTAAAACTGGTAAAGACCTGACCTCAAGTTTTTTGGCCCCGCAAAAAAAACTCAAATCACCAAGTCGCGAGACAAAGGAGTGGGCAAAGACGAACCAAATTTTGCGTTTACGTGAAATAAAAATAATTTTAATGAACCCATTAACTTGACTAAAAAAATTTTAGATAAAATATTTATTAAATTTCCTTGGGGCCTTGCGTTTATTGCCAAGTAAAATAAGCTTTAACGTGGTTGGGGGGGGGGGGGGGGGCGGGGATTACCTGGGGAAGCGTTGCCCCCCGGGAAATTACCTTTCGACATAAAAAAATAGGAAAGGGAGCGACCCCCTAAACTGGTCCCAACGCTGATTATGGGCCCGCCGCTACGCACGACTTTGATATAAATAATATGAAAAGAATGTGCAAAGGGAAAGGAGTTTCCTGGCAAAACTTGCAACAAGGTTTTTAGAAGTATTAGAATTTTTTGTCATTTTTTTTTTTTACCCTGCTCATTTAAAAGTGCGCAGGCCAATGTGTTAAAATTAGGCGCAAAAATTACCAGTGGTAGCAATGTTGTAGGCCTATTGCGTCAAAAAAAAAAAAAACAATTTTGCCAAATGAGGTGTGAACTCTTACAATCTAATAGTTAACACAACATAGGGAATATTAAAAAATTTAAATTGTCGTAAGTTTGAAAAGCCTCGAAAGATTGATAGGGGTTATGCAATATCATGTGCATAATACTGATTTAACAAAAAAACAAAAAATAAGACCTGATTGGGCAAAAATTTAATAAAATGGTTTTCAGTCATTGGATTCCTGCTCCGATATGTATAGAGGTTACTTTTTGTCGTAGCTACTCTAATCGGAAATAAGCAAAATGAAAGGGCAAATTGCGTCTATTTGCGGGAAGGAACTTATTCTTCAAAAATTTCCCCGGGCTACCCAAAAGGATAAAAAACAAAACAAATACTTGCAAGCAGGCGGGTGTTTTGACTACTCAATTCCATTGGAGGAATATATAATCGGTCTTTTTCCTATTTTTATACTATTTTTTAAAATCTGTAAGCTGGTACACTAATTTTTAATAGTAATCATATCTCATTCAATTTTTAACTCTTTTTGTAGGGAAACAAAAATCAAAAGAGATTTAAACCAAAACTCCTTCCGCTCCCAAACGTACAAACCGAACGCCTTTACGCGCATTTCGGCAAGGGACACTCAAAAAAACTCAAATCGGAAAAAAACCCTGCCCCCCGCGGCCGGGAGCAGCGTGAAACCCGCTTTATCAACGCCCGGCGCACTGAAATGCGACCTCGTGACCCCGGCGGGGGTTTTCACCGGCCGGAGGGGCGGGGATCTTTAGAACTATTTTCACATAGCTTATCGACTGATGTCGCAATTTGGCGTATGACTGTTTTTTAGGCCGTTTTTTTCCCCCTTTAAAACTTATTTGATTCTGAATTTGAACCCCAATTTTCCAAAAAAAAAAGATGGATTTTGATATCCAGTCCATTCTTAAGCAAATGTGTCTAAATGTCAGTCATTACCCGGGAAGCCCTACGGGACTCCATACATTGCCTTTATAACCTCCTATTTTCCTCCACGGGCCCCCCCCCATGTGACTTGGGAAAAAAATTCCAATTATTTTTTTCCTGTTCTTCTGAAGATGGAGAATAGAAGCCAAAGAACTTGTTTTTTAATTTGGGAACTAGGGCCCCCAGACCAATGCTAACTGCTTAACTTTCCAGGGGTTTCTTCCAAAAATCGGCAATATGGCTACAACAGGTCTTTAGAAGGGGATTGTTATCAGAGGCCAGGACAATTGGATGCAAAAAACCCCCCGAATGCCTAGTGCTTGTAAATAGGCCCAACCTGCTTTTGATTCCGTGGGGTGTTTTAACTCGTCCGAAAAAATTTGCAGGTGTAATTTTCGGGGAAATCCACTGGAGAAGAGCACGATTTTGTCGAATGTCGGAGACCGCATATTCTCGTTCAACTGTAGATTTTTTCCTGCTTTTTCTTCACATACAAGTTCGAAAATTGTGCAAAATCATTTATGTATACAATTAGTCTTGCCCAGTCCCTCTTCAATCACTTTGAGTCTTCCTCAACTTCTTTCCAAAAAGACCAAATAAAAATGGGGGGAAACTCATCCAACATCGTCTAGCTTTTTTCAAAAGTTGTTTGGGACATATTTTGATAATCCAACTGTTAGTAGCAGGCTTACATAGCCAAAGCTCGGGAATTCATGATTAAAATCGGAATTTCCGGGGTGCACTTTCGAACGGCAACCCAAAGGACGCAAAGAATTTTCATGATACTTACACAAGCAGACATTGGAGGAATTTTACCCAGCTTACGTCTTTATCGGAGATCTTTCCAAAATCCAAGCAAACAGGGCAAAATTTTTTTTTAAGGACGACAAGAGGTGCCCCTTGTCTGCAAATTTTTCTTTAGTTCCATCCCATTCTTACGTGACAACGTCTTTTTATGCCAGGGGCTTGACGGGTTTAAGTCATCCTGTTGAAAAAAAAATCAGTTTTTCCCCCTAAACA
>JAMZAV010007259.1:0-34251 GCA_024449915.1 Sweltsa coloradensis | reverse complement strand
TAAAAAAAAAAAAAAAAGTTACTCCCGGTATTGGTAAACATTTAAGTTTTTGGTATTGATTGACGTATTGTAAAGAACAAGCACCAGTCTTTAGTTCTCTTCAACACTCACTCTTTTAGCAGACCCACCCTCTAATTATAATTCATAAAACTTAACCATATTTTATTTAACTCCTATCCTCGTTGCAATACACAGTGAAACATGCTAAAAGTATAAACTATAAATATAATAGAATGATAAGAAAACGTGTTTTAGTGATTTCAGTAACAAGGAAGAGTTTCCCAAAACAGATCAAGCTAAAAAAAAACTTAAAATACTTTTTTAATTTATTTCCTGAAATTCCTTTTGTGACAGAATGACTCCAACATAAAAAAGGTTTATTATTTTGCTTGTACAGATAGGCCTATTGCGCTTTGATACTTATTACTAACGAGCATTTTGTTGCAGTCTCGTACTCAATATGATCAACGTGATAATATCATCAATGGTGAATATAATTACGCCTAATGAAAATTAGAGAATGGGATTCCTACTATTTACTAGCACTCTGTCTGTTTCCTGTCATTTAAGTAAGGGCAACATTAGTAAATTGTTCAATTTCAATTTTAAAGGGGAACGTAACAAGTCGAGTTCCCTTTGAAGAATGAGTTTCGCCAACTGCATAAGTAAAATTATACTTTGACCACTTATTTGACCGGCTTGCCATCACTATAGCCTCCCTAGGTAAGTACTAGGCGCTATTCATAAGTAGGCTACTGTAATATATATTTTTTGCGAAACAGAGGCGACCCGAGAGAGAGTGAGTCTCCCCCCCCTCCACCTTGCACTACAGCTGAGATGATGCTGGATTGGGCCCCGGAGTAACAGTACTTTATCTCAGTGGAGAGAGTGAGTCATCACCCCCCTCCACCTTGCACTACAGCTGAGATGATGCAGGATTAGGCCCAGGGAGTAACAGTTAGGGATGCACACACAATAATCAATTTTATCGATCAAAAATCAATAATGGATATAATTTTGATATCAATAATCAAAATTCATATCGATTATGAAAAAATCAAATAATTGGGCACTAGTGGCACAACTAAACTCTAAAATAGAGATTATCTCATGCGGTGCCATGCACTATTGGGCTGATGGTGTCAGTGTCCACCTCAAAGTTTATGAATGGAAATGACCTATCCCGTTTTATAACGGAAGCCAAACGCATAAAATCGAAGACAGCCAGGCAGTAAACGGAACGTATTGTTTTGTTTTGACCTTACACTTGCCAAATTTGGGGGTTCCACTTATAGGCCGGAACAGGCTGTATTAGTGATATTGATATTATCCATAAAATTAATTTGATAATGACATTACCATTTTGATAATCGATAATGAAAAAAGTATCGTTTGTGCACCCTAGTAACAGTACTTTTTCGCCCACATAATCTTTTTATTAGCAAAATTTGTGTTAAGCTGGGGTTTTCATGTAAAGATCTGCAAGGGTGGCATTTTATTTTGTGGTGACTATAATAAAAAAATAACCCCCAAACTAAAAGTAAAGTCTAGGGTTTAGAAAAACTAATTTAAGGGGGAAAAAATGTGCATCTCATTCTTCATTTTGGAAACCTTGAAAAATATAGGCCTAAAACAGAATTGACACCCATTTATTATGCATTTTTTCTCATATTTCCAAACAAATGCACAAAAATTTATCCTTTTACAAGGCCCAACGTAAAAAAATCAAACCCTTGCACGACAAATGCACTTTTCCCTCTTTAAACCTTTAGAAATTTGGTAAATCAACTAAAAAAGGAAATTTAAAATTCGTCGACGGCTTTGCCTTTTTGGAAAAAAAACCCCCCTTTCCTGATACACCCCCCCGAAGTTAAGCGGGGCCTGGGACGGGGTGGGGTATTTTGAGTGGGTGACCACTTGGGAACACCACGTGTTTTTTGGAAAGGGGGGGGAAAGGGGATAAAAATAATTTTACCCCCAATAGGAAAAACGATCTTCCCTTTTGTCCCCCTTAAAAACCGCTCTGGGGAGAAAAATGTACAAATAATTTTTCGGGTTTATGGTTTTTTTTTTAAGCCCTCCCTCTCCAGCTATCAATGGGCCCCAGGGGTTGTGGGAAAGGGGGGGAAAAAAAATAACATGCCCCTTAAAATATTAACCCAAAAGAATTTCCGTATAAATTGCACATGTCCCCTTCAAAAAAAAATATGTTTTGCCTAAAAGCTTTGTCATTAAAATTAAAAAATAGGTTGAAATTTACTAAAATATTCCTACTTCACTTTAAATTTTTTGGGGTTTTTAGATAACATTTAGTTTGCTGAAAAATTTTTTTTGGCCTATAGAGTCCAAGTCCCTTTAAAAAATGACAAAAAACTGTAGTAGGTAGGGTAAATTTTTTTTTTCCCCTTTTGGGGGCAAGGGGGGCCCTCCCCCCGGCTGGACCCCTCCCCCCAGACCCCCAGCAAACCGGGCAAACAAAATCTGCAAAATAATTTTTGCCCCCCCTAAAGTTTAAAAACTTTCCTACCCCCTTTAGGCCCACCCCTAATAATTTTTTTTAAAAATTTTTTTTTGGGTGTACTTCACCCTTTCTGCACCCCAGATCTCCCAACAGTTTTTTTTTCTTTTCCCCCTCCACCTTTAAAAATAAAAATAGTCACCAAGTTTAAACCCAAAACCCAAAAGAAATTGGCAAGCCCTGGCAAGAGGGAAGTATTAAAGGTTTTTTAAAAAAGGGGTAAGCCGAGGTCTAGAAACTGTAAAGAGAATAAACAGCATCACAGTCTTTTTTCAAGGAGGTGTTGATATTGAATTAAAGCTGGGGCTCTGTTAAACCCGCCCCAACCTACAGGATGATCGCCCTTTCGTACCTCGGGTGGGGGAAACACCAGGACATTCGTGTGTTGCGTCAAATTTCCCCGCAAAACGCCCTCCCCTGACCTTGCTGCCCATTCACAGCCGTGAGAAGCAGGGGGCCTGCGACCAGTTTTAAGAGAGGTTCAATGGGCCTCCCGCCTTTCTGCCATAAGCGATCACACAGCGGACTTGTGCCCTATTCTTGAAACGAGTGGTGTTAAGAAGTTTGTTATTTTTCATCCATTCTTGCAAGGCATAAGCAACACAAAGTGGGGGCCAAAACCGGAAATGCCTGAAACCCATTGTGATAAGAGATTTAAACAAAGCTCAAAAACCCTTTCCCAAAACTAAGAAAACCACACTTTGGATTTAAAGCCTATTCTTGTTTAGGGGTGTAAAATAAAAGTTTTTTTATTTTCCCCAAATCTTGAATCCAAAGCGATAAAACCAGTGGAGCAAGACCTTTTGCCTGGGGCCCCAGTGCGAAAGAGATTTTAAACATAGCCCCAAACCTTTCAAAACAAAGCATCACACAGTGGAGCAAAAACCGTATCCCCTGCACCATGTGAAAAGGGAGTTTTCCCAAGAAAGCCCCAGTCTTGAAAATCCAAAACATCACAAGTGACTTAAGCCTATTCTGTTTGAGTGTGATAAGAAGTTTTTTTATTTTTCATTTAATTTTGGGCAATCCATAAGCGACCCAAAACAGGGGACTTAAGCCGTTTTCCCTTTTAGAGTGTGATAAGAAGTTTTGTTATTTCATCCAATTTGCCCCACCTTTACAACCCACAGTGGGGCAAGACCGTTTGCCTGCGCCCCTTGTGTGATAATAAAATTTAACATAGCCCCAAACCCTTTCAAAACTAAGCTTCCCCAACGGGGAAACTTGAGTTTTTCTTGTTTAGAGTGTGATAAGAAGTTTGTTTTTTTCTTTCCAAATTTTGGAAAATCCAAAAGCGATCACACAGTGGGGGAAAGCCCGTTTCCCCTGTGACCAGTGTGATAAAGTTTAAAACATAGCTCCCACCTTTCAAACATAAACACCCTTCCCCGTGGATTTTGAGCCTTTTTCCCTTGTTTAGAGTGTGATAAAAATTTTTGTTTTTTTCTCCAATTTTGGGCAATCCAAAAGCTCACCGTGGAGAAAGGAACCTTTTTGCCTGTAAACCAGTGTGAAAAAGAGATTTAAAACAAAGCTCACACCTTTAAAAACATAAGGGATCCCCACAGTCGACCAAAGGCCGATTCTTGTTTAGAGGGGGTGAAAAATTTTTTTGCCCTTTCCCACCCCATCTTGCTTTCCCATAAGCGATCACACAGGGGGCAAGACCAAAAATGGCCTGCGACCCTGTTGGGGAAAAGAGTTTTTCAAAGAGGCTCCAGTCTTGAAAATCCATAAGCGATCACACAGTGGATTTAAAGCCGTATTCTTTTTTTAAAGTGTAAAAAGGAAGTTTTGGGGTTCATCCTATCTTGCACAGCATAAGCATCACCCCAGTGGAAAAGACCGTAGGGCCTGCACCTGGGTGATAAGAGTTTTAAACAACGCTCCCCCCTTTTTCAGAACATAACATCACACAGTGGATTTAAAGCCTTATTCTTTTTTTGGAGTGTGAAAAGAAGTTTTTTTGGGTTCATCCAAATCTTGCAATCCATAAGCGTTCCACAGTGGACTTGAAAAGGAAACCAGCCCTTAAAATCAAAAACCTTGGAAAAGTAATTAAAATTCCCCAGTAGGCAGTGACTTTTAAAAATGTAAAAAAAATGTTTCTAGTAGGCTTGCCCTTTTTAAAATTTTAAAAAAGGGTTTTAAAGTGGGCCCTGATTGAGTAGTTTTTTTCTTTAAAACCAAAGGGTTTTCGGGAAGGTTTGAAATTTTTCACTTATGGAAAAAATATTTATATTTTTTTTAAATTTTTTTAATAAGGTTCTGAAAATTTAGGGGGGGAGCATAGGGAAAGAAACATGCTTCCTGGCACTTAGGTGAAAGAGCTATGAAATTTTGGTTTTAATCGATTCTTTTTGGGATCCATAAAAAACAATTTCGGGGTGAAAAGTCTTGATTTTTTGGCTAAACCCCGGCCATTTTCAAAAACCAAGAATGGCCGCCGCTTTGGGAATTTTTTAAACAGCGTATTTTCCGTAAATTTTGACCGATTTCATTTCAAAGGTACCATTCAAAAGGTAAAGGGGATAAAAATTTAAATAAATTTTTTAAAATTGTCACAAAAATTCCCAAATAGTTTGGGGTTTTATGTTAAAAAAACCCCTTTCGCTGTTTACTTTCCCTTTTTCTCGTTATGGCCCGTTTTTTACTAGGAAAAAAAAAGGTTTTTAACATTTTCTAAAAATGCATTTTTGGTGGATTTTTATTTGTTTTTTTTAATGAATCCATGCTTTTTAATTTTTTCTAAACAATTATAGCCTGAGTTTTTTTTTAATTTTGAAGCGTGGCATGTGTAATGAATAAAAATGCTACTACTGTGTGTCTTTATGTTTCTTACATTTTGCCCGAGACCCCAATTGGTGAAAAATTTAGATTTTGGGGGTATAAATCGTTTTCTTTATAAACCGAATTTAAAACAATTTTTGATTAAAAAATTTCGATTTTTTTCCCTAAACCCTTTCCCTGGGCAAAACAAATGGCGGCCGCATTGAACTTTAAACTAAAATATTTTTTGGGAAAGAATTTCGCCTTTTCAATTGAAATGGGGGGCCGTTCAAAAGGTAAAAAAAAAGAGCTACAAACGATATCCAAAAATTTTCCAAAAAAATTTTAATTTTTTTGAGGTTTTTTTTGGGTTTAAATTTTTTTGGGAAATTTTTAAAAACGATTTTTTAAGGCCCCAACGGGGTAAAAACAACTATGTATGGGGTATAAACCCGTTTTCCGTCATGAACCGTGATTTAACTTTTTTGGAGGGAAAAAAATTTCGATTTTTTACTGACCCCCCCCCGGGCAAAAAACAAGATGGCCGCCCCCCAAAGGGCCTTTTGACTCGCATATCTTTTTAAAAAAATCCCCGATTTTTAATTCACGTATCCGTTGTAAAGGTAATTAAATGACGAATAAACTAATATTTACCATTTTGTTGAAATTTTTAAAAATTTAGTGAGATTTTTTTTAAAAAAATTTAAAAATTTTTTTAACCACCCGTCACTTTAGGGATTTTTATGGCGCATATTTCATGCCCAAAAAGGGTTTTTTTTGGTTTATTTTTGGGTTTGGGTTTTTCCGTACATACCCTCTTTATGTATTCAATGATTCCTTCCCTTTAATGTTCCGAAAAATACATCCCGAGATAATGTTTTTTAAAGGGCGAGGGGGAAGTGTAAATGAATAAAAATATGCATCGAGAAATTGATTTTGATGTTTGAAACACTTTCGTCGAGGCAAAATAATTGTTTTAAAGAATTATGTTCTGGTTCAATCATTCGTTATGAAACGTACTTTAAAAATTTTTGATGAGGAAACCCGCCCGCAAAAAAAAAGGAGGGGCCCCCAAAAAAAATTTTGTAAGTTATATTTTTTTCAAAGGGGTAATTGCCCGCCCAAATTTTTCAAAGGGACCTTTGGGAAAAGGGAAACTTAAGTAGAAAAAAAACTTGCTATTTTCACGAAACTTAATATTTACTGGGGTTTTATCTTGTTTTTTGGGGAAAACTTGACGCTTTTTATTTTGGTCCAAAAACAAAAATTTAAAAAAAAGTTACCCCCCCCAAAATTTTGCCCCCGGGGACCACTCAAAACAGTATGACTTTGGACAGCCAAAAAAATTCCCGGGTGTTTCTAATTTAATTATTCACATCATCTCCATCCCGGGCCCAATCCGATTTTTTCGTACACAAAAAACCCCAGAATGAAACACAGAATAGTTTATGAAAAATCATGCTAAAGAAGAATTTTTCGTCTACTAGGAATGTGCTCAAGCAAATTTTTTTTTTCCAAATAAATCATTAAAAAGGCCCCTAAAGAGAAAAACCCTAACTGGGAAAAAAGATGTAGGAAATCCTTAAAAAAAACCCATTGCAACCTCAAAATTTTTGGGCCTTTTTAAATAAGAAAAACGCCCGGGGAATAGGAAAAATTCTTGCAAAACAAAACATAAAACACAGACAAAAAATATAGGAAGTTTTTTAAAAAACCTAAGGACCACACCCGGGCCTAAAAAGGAAATGGTTTTGTATAAAAATTTCCCATGGGGGGGAATTGTGACGGGGTTTGCAAGGGGTAAAACATGAAGGAATTGTTTCAAACGTAAACCAGGAACACGGGCTAGCTGTGTTATTTATTTTTGTCGTCTGGGGGCCCCTTTTTGAATTTTTTCTTTTTGGGAAACCATTCTGCTTGAGCACTCTCCTAGTAGCCCAAATTCTTCTTCGCATAAATTTGCATCATTTATTCTTGTACTATTCTTGTTTTTTGGGGTACCTACGGGATCGGATCGGGGCCGGGGAGGGGGATATGAAGTGAATAATTAAAATTAGAAACCCCGGGATCTAGGCTGTCAATGTCATCTTTTTCCCACGGGTCCCGGGTTTAAATTTCCGGAGGAGTAACTTTTTTTAAATTTTATGTTTATGGTACCAACCTAAAAAAGCGTCATAGTTTCCCCACAACAAAAATTAAACCCCAGTAAATATTTAAGTTTCGTGAAAATAGCCCAATTTTTTTGCTACTTAATTACCTTTCCAACGGGCCCTTTGAAATTGGTCTGTCAATTTTCCTTAGAAAAAAATATAACTTACAAAAAAGTTTTTTTTTTTGGCGGGCCAAACTTGTTTTTTGCGACGGGTACCCCCATCAAAAAGTTAAAATATTTTTCATAACGAACGTTTGGGGGGAAACCCGATACATAATTTTTTAATCATTATTGTGGCCCCCCGACAAAAAAAAAGTGTTTCAAAAATCAAAATCAATAATTACTCGTGCAAAATATTAAATTTATTTACACATGCCTTTGGTTCAAATACATTATCTCGGGATTTTATTTGTCGGAACATTTAAAAGTAAGGCTCTTGAATACTAAAGAGATTTTTCTACGGACAAACAAACCAAACAATCCAAAAAACCGTTTTTTGGGCATGTAGATATATTCCGCCAAAAAATCCATAACGTGACGAGTTGGTAAAATAATTTAAGTTTTTGTAACAAATCTCACTAAATATTAAAATTTTAACAAAAAGGGAAATATATAGTTTTTTTCGTATTTTAATTTTCCTTTTTCAACGGTAATCTGAATTAAAAATCGGGTAATACTTTAAATGTATTTGAGTCAAAAGGGTTTATTGGCGGGGGCCTCTTGTTTTTTTGGGGCCAAAGGGGGGGGCTCAGTAAAAAAACGAAATTTTTTTCCCCTCAAAATTGTTAAAACACGGTTTTTTATGACGAATCGGTTTTTACCCCATACATTTGTTTTTCAAACCCGTTGAGCTCTTAAAAAAACGTTAAAATTACAAAAAATTCCCAAAACCAAAAATAACCTCAAAAAAAATTTAAAATTTCTGAAAATTTGGTATATCGTTTGTAGCTCTTTTTTTTACCCTTTAACGGCACCCTTAAAAATTTAAATCGGCGAAAAACTTTGGGAAAAAATATTTTAGTTTAAAAGTTCAAAGACGGGGCCGCCATCTTGTTTTTTCCCAGGGAAGGGCTCAGTAAAAAAAACGAAAATTTTCTTAATCAAAATTGTTTTAAATTTGGTTCTAAAGAATCGATTGATACCAAATATATAAATTTGGTTTTACCCCTTTTTGTCCCCGACAAAAAGTAAAAGAAATAAAAAAACACACAGTAGTACATATATTCATCTCATATGCCATCGCTTCAAAATTTAAAAAAATCAGGCTATAATTGTCAAAAATTAAATTTTTTGGATTATTAAAAACCAAATAAAAAATCCCCCAAAAAAAGCAACTTGGGAAAAAGTAAAAACCCTTTTTCCTAGTAAAAATCGTTTCCTAACGAGAAAAAGTAAAATAAACATTTTAAATTTTTTTTAAAATAAAACCCCAAAAAATATTGGATTTTCGGGGCCTTTTTTTAAACATTTATTTAAAATTTTTATCTTTTCCTTTTGAAAGTAAACCCTTTAAAAATTTAAATCCGGGCAAAAAATTTTTGGAAATACGCTGTTTTTAAAAATTTGAAAACGGGCGGGCCCTCTTGTTTTTGATATGGCCGGTCTCAGCCAAAAAAAACAAAACTCCCCAAACCCGAATTGTTTATCTTTTGGATCAAAACGAAACGTTGATACCCCATACATAGCTCTTTCACCGTTTTTGGCCACGGAATTACCTATGCTCCCCCACTAAATGATTATTTAAGGTAAATCCCGCAAATTTAAAAATTTTTAAAAAATAAAATAAATATTAAAAATGTTTTTTTGTGATTGGGAAAAAGATAAAAAAAATCTAGAACTTTGAAAAAAATGAAATTGACCAGGGAAAAAATGGCCATCTTGGATGCTACTTAATGAGTTTTGGTCAAGGGTTTTGTTTCTCTAGTAAAAAAAACAAAGTGATTCATTTTAAACCTAATTTCAATTATAAGTTATTTGTCCCGCAACTTGGCGCCTATTTAAAAATACTTTAAAGAAATTTTAAAAGGAAAATTAGGGAAAATGAGAAGTATAAGGAAATCACAAAGAAGAATACAGATGGGTGAAAAATATCTCAAACCAACCCAAAGAAAAGGGCCCTATGATTAAACTTTTTAAAGTCCAATGTGGTCGTTTTTCAAACAGATCAAATTTTACTAAAAAATTTGGGTGTGTTTTTAAATTTCTTGGGTTTTAAAATAAAAGTCCCAATTATTTGTTAATTTTGGGAGCCAAGTGTGTTGCTCATTTGTAACTAGCCCAGGTGTTTGAGATTTTTTACATAGGGGAGCCTTTAAGGGTTGGTGTTTTCGTTTTTCTTTGGCGCCCAAATTAGTGGTCTTTTCTGAAGATAATGTCACGCAGAGATTAGGGGGCCCCAAATTTCCACTTGGCTACAAAAAAACCTAGGCTTTGGAATAATGGCTAGTCAAAAGTGAAGGGGTTGCTAAATTTTTTTAAATGGAGCTAGGGTTTGGGAAAATTGGTTTTTCAAGATTTTGGGAGGACAGAAATTTGGGGAAAAAAGGGGGTAGTGGTTTTGCTGGGCACTTCAAAACCCATATTATACACTTCGAAAGGAGGTTGTTTTTTGGGGTTTTTTTTCCAAAAAAAAATAAAAATTTTTTAATGAAAAATTTCCCGGGGGCTAAACTAGGGAGCTTTTGGGGAAAAAAAAAATGGGGGAATGGAAAATAGCATGAAAAATGAAATGATTAACCCTGGAAATACGTGAAAAAAGAAGTGGGTAGATTATGGACGAAAACTAGAGGGTTTTTTAAAAATTAAAAACGATAAAATTGGGAAAAAAGCATGGAAAAAAGAAGTGGGGAAGATTAGGACGAGAAATAAGGTTGTTAAAAATGAAATCGATTAAAGGGAAATCAAAGAATGGATTTTTTCATCCAAAATGGAAAATTTGAAGAAAAATATGACAGACTTTTCTACAACCTTTGAAAAAAAAAACATAGGGTGTCGCTAAAAATTACTGAAGATGGTTTAGGACCTAGAAGTCAAAATAATGGTGCCTTTGGGAAATTTATAAGGGATATCCCATGTCCCCCCCCGATTTTATGATAAGGCAAAAAATTCGGAAGTCAAAAAATCTCAAAATAAAGGAAAGCGGAATTAAAATGATAAAAACTTTCAAGAAAAATTTCAATGGTCTGGAAATACATTTTTAAACCAATACAAAAAATGGAACTACTATTCAACCAATAAAAAGCAGGGGTTTGAAAATTCTATTCTAAACCCAAAAACAAAAAAAATTCAAAATTTGGAAACTCAAGGGGTAACAGGCGTTTCGGGGGAAATACCGTTTTTGCAAAAGATAGCGGTGTAGGGAACCAAATTTCTTAGAAAGGGGATAAAAATTCTGGGAATGGAGGTATTCATCCCATTGAATTTCTGACTTGTTAGGAAAACCGATTCAAGAACTATTTGGTTTAAAAAACCAGGGGGTTTTGGGGTTCCTCTACAAAGCTTGAAGGGTCCAAACTCCATGGGCCCGGGAAAAGAGTTTTTATTCCTTTGAAAATTTCAAAGAAAAATTCATTAATCATTTTTTTTGGGGGGAAAAAAGCTCAAGATGTTTTTCATGAAACCCATATATAGTGCGTCCTACGAGGGGGGTAAAAATTTGGGTTTTCCATCAGTTTTACTTCAAACGTATGTTTTTGGGGCATAGTGGATTTCAGTTGCCCCAAAACCCCAAGAAAAGTTTGGGCAAACAATGCTCAAAACTTTCCCTATGGAAAATTTGTATCCATTTTTATTCATATTGACAACGATGCCACTAAAATCGTAAATCTTTTGGAAAGATTAGAGAGAAACAGACTGATTTGGGGTTTCCCCAGTCCCAAAAAAGGAACTATTAAAACCCTACTACCAAAAACTTTTCCCAACCCAAAAGCCAACAAAGATAGATACCAACATCGAAAAAAACTAACTTTTTAATTCAAGACCTCTGATGACTGGCGATCTCCGGGAACGAAAGAGCACCCCCCTACTAACAACACCCTGACGGCAAACCCCCTTATTAAAAGGAAAAAGATAGGGCTGGGGGATCTCGGGGTTGTTCCCCCTTTTTTTTTCTCACTTGTTCTTTTTTGGTCATTTGAAAAAAGGGGGTTTTCAATTGGGAAAGGGGTTGGGTTTACTAAATTTTATGGTCCCCCGAGAAAAAAAAGGTCATTTTTAAGGGGTTGTCCCATTTGAAGGGGTAGTTCAAATGATTTGTGATTAACCCAAAATTTGGGTTTATGTCCCTTTTTTTGGTACATTTTTTGTTTTTTGGTTTGGGCAGTTTGAAAGGTTTTTTTCCCCCAATTTGGAAAAAAATAGTTATTCAAATTTTCTTTCATTGTTTCATTCCCAAGTACTTTTTTGTTCTTTATTTTGGGCCCGTTTGAAGGGGGGTTTAAATCTTTTCTTCCCAATTTTCTGGTTTGACTACTTTTTGATGGTTGGGTATTTCTTTTTGTGGGAGGATAGATTTTGGGGAAAAGTTTATTGTGGGTGGAAAATGAATAAAAAGACCTTTTTATAAAAATTCTTGGAAAATTTTTGTTGCTGAAGTTTATAAATACTAGTAAATTTTTAAAAAGGGGTTTTTCATAATTTCCAATTTGAAAGTTTTAAAAATTGGATATTATTTAATTGGGGTTTTTTTTTTTTTTTTTAATGGATAAATAAATTTTTTTTGAGTTTTTCAATGGATACCCAATTTTAAAATCAAAAAAAATAATTTTCCCTTACTTCAAATAAATTTTTTTTTGGAAGGGGGATTGGGGAAACACCTTTCCCAAATTTTTTGGGGTAAATTTATATTGTTTGTGGTTTTTTCATGGAGGTATTTTGGGAAAATTCATGAGTTCTAAATTTTGGGTTGCTTGAATTTTTTGATATGGGATATTAAATTTATGGGTAGCGGTAAAGAAAAAAGTGTTATCTATTTGTTTTTTGATTTTTTTTGGAATAAACGATGTTCAGATTTGTCATTGCCAGAAGGGTTAAATTTATTGTTTTTTCAGATTTTGAAGCAGGATTAAGATTTTAAAAAAAAAAAACCTTTTTAAATTTTTCTGGTGCTTTCAAACATTATAAAAGTTGAAAAATTTTAAGAAAATTTTTCAAAATTTTAAGGGGGATTGTAAAGTACCAGTCTCTTAAAAACTAAAACTTGGGGAAATAAATTTTAATTCCCGTAGGGATTGACTTCTTAAAATGTATAAAATGTTTCCCAAGGCAGTGCTTCTTAAAAGGGATAAAAAGGGTTTCCCAAATAGGGAGTGATTGAGTAGTTTGTTTAATTTTTAACCAAATTTCAGAAAGGGTGCATTTTTTACTTTTGGTAAATATTTATATTTTTTAAAGTTTTTAAAAATGTTTTTTGATAATGATTTTTTAAAATTTAAAACAGCAAAATTTTAAATTTTTAAAAAATAAGTAAATATTTAAAAGTGTTTTTTTGTGAGGGGGAAAAAAGATACAAAAATCTAGAACTTTGGGAAAAAATGAAATTGAAACCCGGAAAAAAGAAAACCCCTTGGATGTACTTTTTTCGAGTTAGGTCAAGGGTTTTTTTCTCTAGTAAAAAAAGCCCGAAAATGATTCATTTAAAAAAATTTCAAATTTAATTTTTTGTGTCTGCAACTTGGCCCATAAATATAAATTTTTAAAAAAAGATTTTTAAAAGAAGAGAAGTAGAAGATGAGAAGTAAAAAAGGGCTTTACAAGAGAAGACTACAAGATGGGTTGGAAAAAACCCTACTCAAACCAACAGCCAAAGAAGGTTCCCTATGATATAAACTTTTTTAAAGTCCCAAATTTTTCCCTTAAACAAGCGATCAATTTCACTAAAAATTTTTGTGTTTTATTACTTGGTTTTAAAAAAAAATGTCTAAATTTTGTGTTTTAAAATTTGTATGCCAAGTGTGTTGCTCATTTGTAGGCTAGCGGGGTGTTAAATTTTTAATAATAGGTGCCTTGAGAGGGTGTGGTGTTCGTTCAGACTTAAGCTTTTTTTTTGTTGGGAGTGTGATAAAAAGTTTGTTATTTATCCAGTCTTTAAAAGATAAGCGATACACGTGGATTAAAGGCCTTATTTTTTTTTTAGGGTGATAAGAGTTTGTTAATTCATCCTTTCTTGCAATCCATAAGCGATCACACAGTGGACTTAAGCGGTTAAGCCGATTCTTGTTGGGATGTGATAAAAAGTTTTTTTGTTCTCCAATCTTGCAAGGCTATAAAAGGGCATATCAGGACCCACCGCGACAGAACACCCCGACCAAAAAAAATTAAGTTGTAATTCTATAATATTCCTACTTCCACACTTGGAAAAGTTACTTTTAAAAAGAAAACCTTTAAAAGATACATTTCATCATTCAAAAGGGAATTTTTTATAAAGTTAAAGTTCCCCTTTTTACACCTCTACCTCTAAAAGTTGCTTTTAATTTTGTTTTGTATTGTTATTTTTAATACGACTGCAGAGTCACTGACGGAAATTTTGCAAACTGGGCTGTCAGAGCAAAAATACACTAAACAAAAAAACCCAACACAAACATAAAATTGAAATTACTAGGAAACGCTCATTGGACGCGTTGTTGACGAGCACCGGTACGTGCAACCGACCCATACGACATTCCCCTAATGTTACATACCAATAAGTCTTTAAGGTCTTTTATCGATTTTTGCTGAAAAAATTTTTAAAATGGAAAATGGATAAAAACCACCGCCATCTAGGGACCCCTTGACTCTTTCTTTGGGAAAACTATTTTACTCTTATTTCTTCTAGGTGGGAGACATAGTGACCAAATTCTTGTGCGACTTTTTGTTGCCATGGAACGTTACTTTTGTTAAAATGTAATTTTATTTCCCCTATTTTTTGGTAAAAATAAAATTAAACATATTCTACCAAGGGACATTCAAAATTTTTTGGCTACCTCAGTTTTTGTCGCCGTTTTTTTTAAAAAAAAAAACTTAAGATTAATTTAAGTAATTTTATAACTTTTTAACGTTTTGCCAAAAAAAAGGCATTCAATCGGGAAAACGAAACTTGGGGAGGGTAAAAATTTCAACTCGTCCACCTCCGTTTGACCGCTATCTGACCCAAAAAAAACTGTGCGTTTTCCGTTGCCATGGAAATGGGCTTTGTTAAAATGTAATTTCATTACACTACAAAAGGGAAAAAAATAAAAAAAAAAAAATATTCGTGTCGGAGGGACTTTTCTAAATATTTGGCCACCTCGATTTTGTCCCTTTTTATTTTTGAAAAAAAATTTTCGATTAACTTTAATGTAACTTTTTAATTTTTTTTAAACGATTTTGCCAAAACTATACAGAAAACCCCCTAGGTGGTATGTACAGTGGGGGAAAATTTCGGCGATCAGAGAAACGGTGCACTGTTTATCGAAGCAGTAACAGAAAAAAAAAAAAAAAAAAAAAAAATTTTAGCCAAAAGAGTAAAGTGGAGACGCTTGCTACGCTCGTTTCAATAAATGATACATAACGGAAAGGTTATTGCAAACAAATATTGAAAAGTGTGCAAGTGCAAAAAAGACTTCTTGATTTTTAAAATGGGAACGTTTTTGGGAAATTTTAAAAAATTTCACAAAATATGAAATTTATCACTTAAAATTCCTCACTTAAAGGGTCAAGCTCCTTAAAAGTTTTTGGGGAAAAAAGAACTCGTTCTTTTAAAAAGGTACTTCCCAAGTATATACTTCCACTACTAATTTTTCACGACCGTATTTACTTATATGCAGAATCGATTTAAATTACCGAATCCCATTTTTGACCCTTTAAATTTTAAACACGGATATAAATACTGTTTACAAATTGCCGAAAATGGCATGACCCCCAACCCTTTTAGCTTGCAATAAAAAAAGGGGGAAGTCCCTACGAATTTAAATTTGGGAATTTAATTTTTTAGTTTGTGTAGGTCTCATTTTAACCCTGTATAAAAATTTCGCTCATATTTCATGACACGTTGGGGTACTGATGTGTTGTATTTAAAATTAAAATTGTTTTCATATTACTTTTTTCATTTACCTACTTATTTTTCATATGGAGTGTGTAGCCAACAATTTTTTAGGCCCAGTGCTTAATTTGTTTTAAATTTTTTTTTAGAAATCAAAAAAACAATGAATATTTTTTTTTGTTTAAAAAAATATCTGTATACAAGTGTTTTTAAGAGTGACAATCATGTATGTACTGAAGCTGACTGGCATCAACGAGTCGGAAATTGCACAATAAAAATCTATCTATCATAATTGGAGGTACGTTTTCAAGTGTCATTTTATAGCATTTTGTAGCATCTATTTTTTGGACACTTTCAAAACTTTGTGTATGAAGTTCATCCGGTCTTGCAAGGCATAAGCTATCACACAGTGGAGCAAGACCATTTGCCTGCGACCAGTGTGATATGAGATTTAAACAAAGCTCCCACCTTTCAAAACATAAGCGATCACACAGTAGACTTCCTTATTCTTGTTTACAGTGTGATAAGAAGTTTGTTAGTTCATCCGGTCTTGCAAGGCATAAGCTAACACACAGGTGGAGCAGGGCCATTTGCCTGTGACCAGTGTGATAGAGATATAAACGAAGCGCTAACCTTTCAGACCATAAGCAGTCATCACACAGTGTACTAAAGCTTTATTCTTGTTTACAGTGTGATAAGAAGTTTGTTAGTTCATCCGGTCTTGCAATGCATAAGCGATCACACAGTGGCGCCAGACGGTTTGCCTGCGACCAGTGTGATATGAGATTTAAACAAAGCTCACACCTTTTACGACCATAAGCGATCACACAGTGGACTTAAGCCTTATTCCCTTTTTTAGAGTGTGATAAAAGTTTGTTAGTTCATCTGACCTTGCAAGCCATAAGCGATCACACGGAGCCAGACATTTTGCCTGCGACCAGTGTGATATGAGATTTAAACGAAGCTCCCACCTTTCAGACCATAAGCAAACACACAGTGGACTAAAGCCTTATTCTTGTTTAGAGTGTGATAAGAAGTTCGTTAGTTCATCCCGTCTTTCAAGCCATAAGCGATCACACGGAGCCAGACATTTTGCCTGCGATCAGTGTGATATGAGATTTAAACAAAGCTCCCACCTTTCAGACCATAAGGGATCACACAGTGGACTTAAGCCCTATTCTTGTAACGAGTGTGATAAGAAGTTTAATACTTCATCTAACCTTGCTAGGCACAAGCAATCACACAGTGGACTCAAGCCTTATTCTTGTTTACAGTGTGATAAGAAGTTTGTTAGTTCATCCGGTCTTGCAAGGCATAAGCTAACACACAGTGGAGCAAGACCATGCCTGTGACCAGTGTGATAAAAGATTTAAACGAAGCGCTAACCTTTCAGACCATAAGCAATCACACAGTGGACTTAATTCTTATTCTTGTTTAGAGTGTGGTAAGAAGTATTCTCGTTCAACCAGTCTTGCATGGCATAAGCAATCACACTGTGGACTGTAGCTCAATATGAAGAACAAGTGCATTTGATTAAAATATAAAACACCCTGATTTTTATGAAAAAATCTGACTTTTTTTATTTATATCTTATCACTTTCCACACTCGAATAGGCCTTACTGACTGTGCCTTGATTTAACAAAACGTGGGAATTTAAGATAAACAAATTAATTCACGTGAAAGGTAGGTTTACCTGACCGCTAGTTAATAGCTAAATGCTCAGGATAAGGTAAAGTAAGCTAAAAATGACTATTGTCAGGGCCTGCCCGAAGGCGCACTCTTGTCTAGCTCAGCACGAACTAATATTATTGCATTTTGCATCCCCCCCCCGGGCATTGAGAAAACAAAACCGGTGACCAAAAAAAACCAACACTGGATAGTGGGATACAACATTCCTCCTACCCGGCTTACCGGCCCCCCGTCCCAGGTGGTGCCTGCGGCGGGACTCTACCCCTTTCCCTCTGCGAATGGGGGCGCTGCTGCTTAAGCTACCTTAAGTAAAGGGGATCTTATCTCTAGGAAATCGGTTAAAGGCATTTTATGTTTTAATTTTAAAAAAAATTAATAAAACGGGGGAAGAAAAGGGTAATGCAGGAAGAAAGGGTTCCCTGACTTTGAAGTTGATTTTTGGGAATTAAAAACGATAAAATTTTTTGCGATGACAACAATTACAACAAATTATAAAAAAAAATATTAAAAAATTTTGACTAAGATTGGATCCAACCTGAAATCCCGGATCTTTTTTTGACCTTTTAAATTTAACGTTACTTTTACAGGGGTTTCCTTATTATAATGTGATTTGTAGGGTTTTTAAAAAAACACTTGCTCCCCTTGGACGATCGGCACGTAGATCGATGCGCAGAAAATATCTAAGGTCCTGGCGTAGCGACGGGCGAAGTTTTTGGCCGCTTGCCAAAGTGATCTTAAAAACCCCCCCGTTTGGGAAGCAATTAGATGCAACCCTTGACCTCGGGTGGGGGCCACTGCCTCGGGTATGGCTACCTGGTGCTCGGCGATGACGTTTGCCTCTTCTTGCTTGGAACGGCACTTACGCATGCCCCCCCAAAGCCGTGGTTATAGACTTCCCACTTCACTCTCGTAGGGGAGGGCTTACCCTGTTGTATTCATTTGTGAAAAAAATAAAATTAGGAGTGGGACTTTTGGAAAATAAATTCTATTTAATTCTGTTTTTAACTTGACACCTATCACTTCCAATAATTCCCGCATCCCACATGCATAAAAGTATTGCTCGATTGCCCCATGTGCGTACAGGTTTCCAAAAACAATACTTTGTTTCACTTTTCTTTTCCTCCCAGCTTCAGTTTGTGTTAATTTTAAAGGGAAAAACGGCGTACATATTCGAGTTAAGTGTTTGGGATTGGTGTTCCTTTTTTGCTTATCGTTTACTTTCTTTTTTTGCGATTTTATTTAATATGCCCCGTAAATTGTTAATTGTTAAGGGGGATTTTCCAGTGATTATGCATTTTCATAGCTTGTCTTATATCTTTCGAACGTATTTTAAAAATGTTTATGTACACTGCAAAAAAAATTTTTGGACCCGGATGTGTAGTAAACTTTTTCTTTTTTTTAATTTTTGTTTTTTTTTTATTATTTTTTTTTTTTTAAAGTGTGACTCAATTTGGATGTGGCATTATTGAGTCTTGCGACTGAGAATACTAATTATTTTTTTCGTCTCGCTTGATATTTTCTAAACGAGGGTGCAATTTTGGATTGTGACTTGTACAAGAAAACCCAAAAGGATTTAAAATTATTTTTTTGTGTTCAACGTATGCATGACGAAAATTTTGTGTTCATTTTGCCATACTTTTTTGGGAAAGTTTTTCCCGCATAATTCAAAAAAGCGTTCACATGGCGACGTTTTTTTTTAAAATGATTATTTTGGAAGAAGTGTAATAACGAAATAGATAAACTTTACCACGTTTTTTTATTTTTCACAGCACTTTGTTATCGTTGTAATAATGAAGAAAATCGAACAGAGCCAATAATTTGAAATCCCGTTAACCGTTTCCTTCTTATCTTTCCCCAATGGATGAAGTTTTGTGTTCAAGATGGGTTCAATTGTGAAAAGGCCCGACAAATTCAAGTTAAAACGTCATTTATTTTTTCCCAAACATTTCAAAACGTGGAATGCAGTGAGCTAAAAAACAATACATTTAGGGTGCATTTAGGCTACCCATAGAACTCTTTCGGTGACAATTTTGATTCTTTTTTTGTAATCTGTGTCCGCAGCCGTAGATCTATGATTTCATAAATTATACATCAAAAATGGGTGAGTGGTAAAAAAAATTAATATTTTACTAAATATTACATGAAACAAATATACATTAAGTTTATAATTTTTATTGTTTTTATCTTTACAACTCTTTTTCACCAAATACATGTTACTTGTAATTTACTTATTGTGCCAAAACTTTCCCTTTTTCCTATTTTGACGGACCTTTTGACTTAAATAAAAAAATTTCAAATTTACGAAAAGGGTCAAAACTTCGCTACTTTAAAAATTTGGAAAAAAAGCTGGATGGCTTATTGTTCAAAGCTATTAAAAACTCCCAAAAATGTTTTACACCTTCTTTTTAAATAAGAAAAAGTAAAAATAATAGGCCTATATAAATCCCATTATAACCCCTTTTGGTGCATTTTTGAAAATCCAATTGTTAGTGTTTTTTACTGACTTTACATGCTGAAAACATTTAGTTTGCATGCTATTTAACACGTGCTGCCGCCCGCCGGGGTTTGGATGTTCCAAGGTGACGTTTTTTGCGCAGACTCGACAAAACCGTCTGCGGAATGCCAGACCTCGGTATAAGGAAGAATACCTTCGACATGCCTACTTCCACTTTGCTCTATTTTTCCACCGTATTAACTTATAGCGGACATTTAGTAAATTTCCAATCCCTATTTTTTCCCCCTTAACTTTTAAAACATGGGATATAAATACTTTTTTGCAAATTGCTCCGCATAACGGGTAACCCCCTTTCTGCTGCAATTAACAAGGGGAAAGTCCCCAAACTGAAATTTAATTGGAATTTAATTTGTAGACTTTTGTGTCTCATTTTACCCCGTATTTAAAAATTGTTTTTTGGTCCTATTTTAGACACGCTGGTGTACTGATTGATTGATATTTACGTTGGTTTTTAAATTGTTTTTCGAGGTAACTTGTTTTCCCTGTTCCCACTTATTTTTTATGGATTGTAGCGGTAGCCTAATTTATTTTCTAGGCCCAGTACTTAAAAATGATTAAATTTTTGTTGTTTAAAAAAAAATTTTCTTGAAAAAAAAGAGAGTAAATAAAAGTGACAATCAGTAAAATCTCTACCATGACTGCAGCAAAGTCGTGAATTTCAACAAATCTTTTTTTAATTTGAAATGTACCCCAGGCCCACTTCTCAAAAAGCAGTACTTGTATACGTAACTACATTATTACTTCACTACATATTACTCCTCTGTCAACATTTTCCCACTTTCTCCTAGTTAAACTAGATAACCAATTAATTGTTTTTTGCGACTTTTCTTCGAATTTTTTCACCTGGGTCATTTTTTTCCCTTCCCGCCCGCTGTGTCGTTTTTCGTATACTGAAAATCAAACTGCACTGTCCTCCAGCTGACATTTTCAAATAATATTCTCTGACTCTCGCCCAAAGTAAAAGCCGTGTTTTGTACGCACTCCTCGCCAGTGTACACGTCTACACGTACCCGGGAAAAATTCTGTTGTGTTAACATAACTATTTAGTGTATTTACTTCACGTTATTGTCGCCTGGACCCCCACGCCCAGTAGGTTTATTTTTTATTTTTTCATCATTCATTTTTATCGACTTTGAATTTTTGTCTCCCACTGAAAATCATTCTGAATACGTTTATATTTATTTTAAAGAAAAAGGTCAGATCGGAAACTAAAACCCGCTGTTTTTCCCCCTTGTAAATCATTTTTTTTTAAATGAATAGGGTCTACAATTTTTTTGGGAAAAAGGCCCAAACCGTAGTTAGTTTAGTTTAGGTTTTTTATAGTATTTCCCTGTTACGTCTTGTGCAGTTTTTTTTATGTTAATGTTTTTACTTTCCCCCTTTTCCTTTGGGGCTATACCTCCCGCCGGCGACGACAATGACAACACGGGCGGGTTGATGCACAGACGAAGACGACAAAGACGTGGGGAACCCCCCCTTTCCCCCCCTACGCTTTGGGCTGGTTTTTGTACCACAGGCTTGTCCACCCCCTTTTCCCCTCGCCCCCTTACTCCCTCCTTCGCTCGATAAAACCCAAATTGCATAAATAGAGAGAAAACAAATCCAATCAAATCCTACACGAAAAAAGGGGTTTAAACCCTTACTATTTTTTTGGATAACCCGGGGACCCGATGTCATCCTTTCTTAGGATGACTAGTGCCGGGAAAATTCTTTTACTCGACATATTTTTTGTGGCCATTATTTTTAAATAAAAAATAAAATCAACCCATTCTTATATAACTGATTTTCATGGGGAAGAAAATCAAAGCACCCTGTAGACCCTTTGTTGTTGGTTTTCCCTTTTAAAAACAGTTTTTAAAATAATAGATTAAGTTTAAAAAATAAAAAATTAATACAAATAGAAAAAACTTTTTGATTAGAGAACGTAATTAAAATATAATAAGGGTTGCATATAATTCTTATTAAATTTTTTAAAAAACACAATGGGTCCACATCTTTGTAATAACAAAATTTGATATGGGTCCTTCTTCATTTTATGTATAAAGAATGCTTTTTTACCACAAGAAAAAAAGTGTTTGTAAAAATACTGGTGATCTTTTCTTTGAAAACAAATAAACCAAACTTTTCTACGATGTATTGTACTTGTTTGGTTTTCCCGCGCTCACAGGTCGCCCCCACAGTATAACAGGCGTGTTTCACACATCTACAGCAGGGGTGTTTTGAGTGGGTTATGGGGGGCTACATGCAAAGACTCTCTAAGGGAAAAAATGCATATAAATTCTTTTTAACATACAAAATCACATATTATATCATCTTTAAATTTTTTAGTTTCCTCTTTTGGGTAGGCCCTAGTTTGCCTTTAAATAGCCTAGGGTTTTTTGTTTGGGTAATTTTGAAGTTGCCACTTGCTACCTAGGCTAGGCCTTCATCAAGGCTATCATCAATAATTTAAAAGGGGGGATCATTAAACAAGTTCCCAAATTATTAAAAAAATAACAATACGACGGGTAAGTTTTCAGATTGAACGAAGATTTTTTTAATGCTTATAAAAGTTTTAAATTTAGTCGTAGTGTTGGTTTTCCAGTCAAAGGTTTAGTATCTTCGGGTTTGTTGTTTTTTTGTTTGCTTTGTTGCAAGTGTGTTTCGATCTCTGATTCGCTAGTCGTAAAAATTGTTTTTTTTAGTATAAGAAAGATAAAACATTTTCCTTTTTTTTATGCTACGATGGCCTTAAACCTAAAAAAAAAACCTTGTGACCGTGTGGGGGAAAAATAACTTTTTGTTTCATGTTTCTCTGATTCTTACGACTAAAAAAGGTCTAGGCCTACGACTACGACTACGACTTTATGTGAACTGACCATAACTGACTACCCCTTTTTATTCCGTAAAAGAGTAAAGGGTCTAGGGTAGGGGGGCCCCCCCCAGGCCATACCCTGGGCCCCTAGGTCCCCTAGGCCCCTGGGCCTAGGCCTAGCCTACCCGCTGACGTCTTAAATCTTTGCTTACTGTGTTTGTTTTTTGTTGTTCATTTTTTATATCCTGAAACCTTTTTTAGTTTTTACCAGTGCATGAATACACAATAAAAATAAAAAGGGAAGTGGCTATTTAAAAAAAGTAGCTAGGGAAATTACGATTTTCTTCGTCCGTGCAGAAAGAAGATCAGCGGAAATAACAAGGTTCCGAATCGTCCGCGGATACCAGTAACTAGGCCCAAAACTTCGAATATCCAGTACATTGTGGCAAGTGGTAGCGCCTTGGTAGCGCGTCCGAATTCTTTATTCATTTCATTTCTTTTATTTTCTTGTTTTGTTAGGCCCACCTTATATAGCATATAATGTTCAATGTTTTGACAAGATAACAAGTTCTAAACATACATTAAAGCTAGCTACTATTTAAAAACGTCTTTTCAAAAAACTAAGACTTGAAATTAGGGTGTATAGAAAATAAATAAAAAAAATTTACATTAAACAAAATACACTTTTACAAAAAAAAAAATACAAAAATACACAATAAAATATATACTTTTACAATAAAAGATAGGGTACTAGATAATATAAGTCTAGGGTCTATAATGCTATAAATTGTATTTTCAAGACATATTATTATTGTCCGCCAAGAACTCCTCAATATCGTACTATTCTTTTTCAACAGAAATGTCCTAAGATCCTTTTTAAATGTATCAGTTGGTTTGTTTTTTGATAATGGCAGGTAGCTTATTAAAAAGGATTATTCCTGCATATGTGGGGCTTTTCTCATATACAGCCAGCCTATGGGATGTCACAAATATATCATTTTTCCTCCTAGTATTGTAATTATGAATATTGATGTTTTTTTTTATATCTTCCCTATGATTAATTAAAAATAATATTACTTTGTAAATATAGAGGCATGCAAGAGTAAGAATATTCACGTTTTGAAATGTCCCCTACATGTATCCCCTTTCTTAATTTTATCTAGTATTCTTAAAGCTTTTTTTTGCATGACAAAGATCTTATGAAAATTGTTTTCTGATGTATTACCCCACGCTATTAACCCATAGCTCAAATGTGACTCAATCAGGGCATAGTACACTACTAACAGCCAACTTCTCTCTGCATCTATTTTCATTTTACGTAAGACATATATATATTGCTATGCGAGAGGTCGGCGGTTCAAATTTTCGTTTGGTCGTTTTTTTTTTACCATTCTATTTATTTGGGTCCATGTTTTTTCTGCAAATGATTTCACTACATTCGGCCCCGTCGCAAAACACAATTCTAGATGATAAAAGCGTTTAAAAAGTGCTGCGCCGCGCTAGTTCTAGGATACAATCGATAAGAGCGCACCCGAAATCCTTTCCGTTAAAAACGAGTTTAGATTTAAAATAGCAACGTTAAAGGTTTGGTAAGTAGAGTATTTTATTAAAAAACGAGTTATTTAAAATACCAACGTTAAAGGTTTGGTAAGTACAGTATTTTATTGAAAAGGTTGGTAGGCCTACTAAGTAAATGTCATAATAAACATGGCAACAGTGAAATGGTAGTGTTTGTGTTCAATCTTTATTAATTAAAACATAATTCGTATATTTCAGAGTGGTTATTATTGAATTAACGTAATTTACTTCCCGTTCCTACGGTTAAATTAGCAGGCCTAATTTTTCCGTACCCACAGTTCGAGTACCTTCGGTGATTTCCGCCGATGTTCGTTCATGCTACGGACGAATTGAGAAACGTAATTTTCCCGTAGCTACGGTCGAATAGCCTCAGCGTAAAAATAAAAAGCATAGAGACATTTAATTCCCTTGATAGTTGAGCGAGTCCATCAGACTGCCTTGTACCATTGTAACCATGTTTTTTTATTGTTCCTACTCATTTCAGATCTGAACAAATGATTAATTAGGCCATCAGCTATGGACAGCCAGGATGTTGATGAGGGCAATAACGTGAAGCGCCCCTTACCACCGCCTACCATATATGATCCTCTGCAGCAAGGCCCGGCTTGGTTTATCACTCAAACCGTGGGAGAAGGCATCGCTTACCGCAAGGCATCCTATGAAGACTACATCCGTCAAGTTACCCCCGGAGATTTCTTGTCAGTCGCCTACATTCAATAATTCTTGCACCACCGGGTTGCTTCTTCCCTTTTAAACAAGAGCCCAGCGATCCACTTTACGAAGTGCCTACTAAAGATGTTTCTGCTAGCGATCTTGAAACGGCTGAATCATTTTGTCCAGAGAACATTCAGTTCGAGAGAGACCCACTGGAACTAGATCAAAAATGTTTAAAACTAGAATCGTATCCATGCAAGATTGAAGAAGTTTGTGAGAGTGACGTTTCTAATCTTCAAAACATACCCAGTGCAGTTACAGAACTGACAACTCCCACAGCAGTGTGTCCCACTAGTCTTAATTTACCGGTATCGGACATTGTGTGCATGCAGAGTAGGCCTACCCATGTTCTTGCTAATTCTCCTGCATGCAGATTGGAAAACAGTCTTCCTGGATCATCCCAACATGATCTGGACATTTCTCTCTCTTACACAACTGGGCCACTTCTTGTAGTTAAGCAAGAGCCCTGCGATCCACATCACGAAGTACTTCTGCCTACTGGTACTACTCAAGAACAAGTTTTCAAAAATGTGTTAAAACCAGAAACCAATGAATCATTGAAGAATTTGTGAAAAGGCCCCCTTTAACAAAGCAAAATGTTAAACTAGAACCCAATCCGCAAGACAATGTTGGGGTACGTCCTTAATTTCAAAACACGGTGCTGACTTTTGGCCTCCCAGTTGTAATTCCTCCACTCCAATTGGGAAAAATCCCTTACCAACAACGGACATTTCTTCTTAAAATTTCCATTCGAGGTGAAGACCTATGCATTAAAACCTGAGGTATTCCTTCTTTGATCTCAAACCGTTTATAATTTTCTTACGTCAAACAATACAAATTTCCATGAAAGTCTTTCCTTTTTGAGCACCCTTGCAACCAAGTTAAAACTAATATCTCAAGTTGAACACCCTTGAATTAGCCTTCGTAAACCATGCTGAAAGATATCTGCCTTCACATAAGGGAAGTTCATTTTCTAACCAGACTTGAGACCATGCCAAGCCACAGCAATATATCTGAAACCTTAGCGGCAGGCATGGCAAGAATTCCCATGCACAATAGGGAAAAACACGAAAAGGCCAAAAACCCGTTCCCCAAAATTTCAACAGAAGGCCCCCGGGAAAAAATCTTTTCATTCCCAGATAAAAGGTATACCCACTGGCTACCTTTTTAAATTTTTTTTAAACACTAATTAGAGGCTGAATGGGGCAAGGTAAGCCGCCTTAAAGATTAATCCAACAAAAATTAAAAAAAAAAGGGCTTCTAAAAGATAAATGAAGACAAATGCCCAAAAGGATGACTATTAAGAGGGAAGGAAGAAGAAATCTCCCACGACAACCCCTTTAAAAACAAGAGAAGAAGAACAACAATTCATAAAATTCCACAAAAAATCGATTAAAAATCAATTTAAAGGGACCAATTTTATTAATTTTCATTTCTTTTTTTAATTTTTTTAATTTTATGTTGTGTAGGGCCACTACAATTCAGAAATTACAAAATTCCACCCCCCTGGAATGTGGGAGACTCGTGGTTTGAATCCCGGTTGGGCGGAACGTAACAAGGTTTCCAGTGTGCAGTGAGTAACCAACAAACTCAGTACTATCATGGATACAGGCCTATTACCAACCATACAGGAATAAAATTTAATTGTTTGTCTTCAACACTTCCTCTGTGTGTAGGCCTAGTGATGGGAATTTTCATGAAAAAAATAATCTTGAAAATTTCATAAAAATTTTTCCCGTGAAAATTTTCAAGGTTTTTAATCTGTTATTTGACTGTATTTTACCACATTATAATAAAAATAATTATTTCTATCAAGGATGTAGGCCTCAGGCTGAGGTGGAATAAGTCTAATATGCAATATCTTGTTGATTAATTTTATTCTTGCAATTTGCAAATAGCGAAAATAGGGCCCCACTAGGGAAACGCCAAAGTCGTTGTTAGACGAGTGAGTGAGCCATGTGTTGAGTACCCGGTAACATTTCTTTTCTTCCCCTTACCTTAGGCCTCCCTAGCCTATCATAGGCTACAGTGGAGCATTTTGGCCTAAACTATGGCCTAAACTTTTACGCAACTCCCGGACCAACAATCTACCATGAAGCAAGACCCGGCAGTCACACGGAATATTCAGTTGGGAAAACTGCCAACAACAGCAACCTCCGGCACAGTGATTTTTCCACCAATACCCTATTTTTTATACGAATATAATTATTAAACTTCAATGCAATGTTCGTGGGTACTCACCACATGACTCGCTCACTCGTCTTACTACGACTTTGGCGTTTCCCTAGTCTAGTGGCTAAAGCGCCCTTGTAGCCGAAATGGTGGGAGACGTGGGTTTTAATCCCCTGGTCGGGAAAGATTTTGTAATTTCTAGATTGCATTTCAAAAATAATTAAACATGTTTTGAAATGCATATAACGCAGTGTAGTCCATCATTTGTGGCAATAGGGCCTACTATGGTAAAATAGCAGTACGAAATACGTGAAAATATTGTAAAGTTTACTCATTCTACGAGCGGAATTTGGGGGTACCTTGACGTCCAACATTTTTACTGACATTGCATGGGGACGGCATTTCACGGCCAGGCGAAAACAAACAAAGAATATATTTCAAATCTAAAACATTGTCGTTAAAATAATTTCTAAAAATTGGAAGTCATTTTTCAGTTTATCATTTCTTGTAGGTTTAAATCGCAATGGAATCTTGCTGATTTTGTTAGCAGTTCTCAAGAAACTCGTACCGGATGTCCGTTTAAAATTTCAGAGCAATCTGTTCAGCGATTCGGCTGATTTTCAACGTACACACCCACGCACGCACGCAGAAAAAAATATAAGAGCCGTTTAAGTCGAATGTAAATCACTACGTCGCTCGCTCACTCGTTCAATTTAAAAATAATCGTTGAGACAAAAATGTTGAATATTGAATTGGGATAGTATCCAACATGAATGATGGAAACAAAAGCAATATAAAACATATTAGTAAGCCTAGCCTATATCAAAATGTAAAAAAATACACCCAACGTTAGCCTAGATTATTGGATGAGCGTAGCGAGCGAAGTGAAGATTCCATTTCATTACACTGGAGAAAAAAATTCGGATTTATTTTGTATTTTTGTCTGCTTGTTAACACGATTCCGGCTAAACCAATATTCCAATTGCGATGAAATTTTCCTTCGAAATCTCTGAACTTAGAACCGCCACTTTTATGAGCGCAATCGAAAAATAACTTCTCGTGAAAATAGCAATTTTACGCTTTTTTTGTTAAAAAAAAATTACGCTCATCCAACAACGCGCTTAAAAGGATTTGCGAAGCTTCCTAGTAGTCACTACAAACAATACGGTACCTACAGACTAATTGGAGGCGAAGACCTCACACCAAAGTAATGTTTGTCCCGGTCTTTCCATTCCACTAAGGTAGGCCCTACCCTAGGCATTTAAGTTCTGCATAACCCTCTAGCATTTGTGCTAATTAAAGATGGATTTTATCTGGTTAGGGCCCAACCAGACTATTGCCTATACAACCTACAAAAATAATAAGTTAGCTAGACCTTCATTTGCAGGCTTCATATTTGCAATGTGACCTAGCTCCCACATTGACAAACTTTCTAGGCCTATGTCAATGCCTCTGTTCTAGGCTAGGCCCCAGCATGCATTAGGCCTGTTGCTGTGCAAGAGGCTAGCCAAATACCAAATACCAACTGCATAATTAAACAACATAATAAAAATAAAAACTTGAAAATTTTCATTGCACGGCCCTTGAAAATTTTCAATGAATTGAAATTTTTCATGAAAATTTTCACGTGAAAATTTTCAAGTCCCAACACTATGTAGGCCTGATCAATTTTGTTGATATTGTACATTTAGGCCTAGGCCCTACTTATGTCTGGCAATATGAGAGTATGAGGTATTGTTTTGAAATGAGTTTGGATTTGATAGGCATAATTAGCTAAACAAGTAGTGTAGGCTTAGGCCTTTAACATATACATTTTTTTACAAGTAGGCCTAGGGGAGCATAGTCCTATCATGGATTTAGACTAGGAAGCTTCTCAAACGCTTTTTCAGGCGCGTTGTTGGATGAGCGTAATTTTTCTTAAACAAACAAAAGCGTAAAATTGTGATTTTCATGAGAAATAATTTTTCGATTGTGCTCAAATTTCACACGAATAGGCCTATATTTATTCATAAATTAAGGTTCTGTGAAAAAATCATTGCAATCGGATAAAGCATGTTGGTGTTAGGTATAGGCTATGTCGAAGAAATGTAAAAATAAAAAAAATAAAGAACGTAAAATTGTGATTTTCATGAAAAATAATTTTTCGATTGCGCTCAAATTTCACACGAATATATAAATTCAAAAAATTAAGGTTCAATGAAAAATCATTACAGTCTGATAAAGCATGTAGCCTAGGTGTTATCAGTCGAAGAAAGATTTAAAAAATTTAAAAAAATCTTAAAATTGCGATTTTCATGCGAAATAATTTTTCGATTGTGCTCAAATTTCACACAAGTAGGGTACATATAAATTCCAAAAATTGTGGTCCTGTGAAAAAATGATTACAATCGGATAAAGCATGTAGGCCTGGAGGTGTTATAGCCTAAGCCGAAGACATTTTTAAAATCGAAAAAATCGTAATTTGATTTTCATGTGATTATTCGATTGCGCTAAAAATCGTGGCAGTTCTAAGTTCAGAGATTTCGAAGGCCTCCAGAGAATTTCATTGCAATTGGAGTAGGGTACCGGTATCGGTTTAGCCGGATTCGTGTTAACAAACAGACAAAAAAATAAAGGAAAAAAACATTCCGGATTTTTTTCTCAAGTGTAATGAAATGGAATCTTCGCTTCACTCGCTACGCTCTTCCAAATAGTAACTGGTGTTACTAGACCTGCAACGTTATGGGGTGGTGCGTCTGCGATTCTCATTTCCGGTTATGGCCTAAACTTTTAGCCCCGTAACGGCCCATGGGCCGTTACACCGAATTACAGTATGTGTCTCAAGACCAAATTTTGGTCATAACTCTTAAGACACAGTAGTGATTCGGTGTCTTTAAGTGCGAGTGCACGTTTGGACCAAAATAAATGAAAAGTAGGGCCTATAGATATTTTCGGTGTAACGGCGTTTCTGTGCTAAGGCGTTTCTGTGCTAATACCCCGACCCCCATAGTCCTATTGCATATTGCTATAATTCAAATAGGTGAGGCCTCATATTGCATAGGCCTATGAACCTGTGTTCCATTATTGCTAACTAAGCACTGGTTGTTGTAGGTATTGAAGAGATGGAGCAGTCCAGCTTCTCGGCGGCCATTAACTTTGCCCACAAACTATCCCTACTGAAACAAGAACAACAGGAGGAGGTGATGGAAGATCAGCCTAACGAAGGTTTTATGGAAGTGGACGTAGACCAAGGTCAACGCCCCTTGGATAATTCTGATTCCACAAGTGAGTGTTATTGTATCAATCTATTGGATGCGACATTAAGGCCTAATTATCTAAGTTAAGACTAAAGCAAAGGATCGTAGTGACCCGAGTCTATCAATGTTACTTCTGGATCTTCTCTATGTTTTGTGGATGTCTCAGTCTGTTTGCAATGAATTTAAAACCAGGGAAACGGTGGTGGTAATATGCCTCATTCCTCTGAAAAGGGTTTTGATGATACGTAGCCATATCCGATCATATAATTTGTTTGGCTGTGTACCACCACAAATAAGTTACTGCATGTAGGCTATATTATATATCCTGTTTTAAGCTATACCGGAACCTATTACATAGGTAGGGATGTCACTTTGACGGGTCAAAGAGCCATTCCGTACTTAACGGATGTTACATTTTCACAACTAAAAACATATATTATTCTGCCTTGAAATTATAAGCTGTTCATGTTATGGTAACACTATCACACCACATACTTCTGATTTACTGACCTGGAAAATTGCACTCCAAACAAGTTAACCATCTTCAAAATATATAATTATTTAGTGCTGCAATGGATGTTACAAATTTGGGAAGTACATTTACACTAGGAGGTGTTTCTATAAGGAAGTCAAGCCCCCCAAGTGGGGGAAAAAAAAATTTGGTTTGTTGGATGAGCGTAGCAAGCGTAGCGAGCGAAGCGAAGATCTAGGGCGACGGTCGTTCGCCCGCAGCCAAGCGCACGCGACTGCTAGAAGGTGATGACTAACTCGACCCTGTTTACAGCTACCCGAGTTGGGGGGTTTTCAGCTATCTGCACACGCCGTCCCGAAAGATTTACAATCTTGAAACTCGGTATATGACGTGATATGTGGTCCATGACATACCAAAAAAAAAAATCAACCCGATCCGATAACCCGTTCTGTGTTAAAAAAATACGTAAATATAGACGATAATCGTCCGGCTGGCTGGCTGTTGGTTGGTTGGTTGGTTGGTTGGTTGGGGGGGGGGGGGGTAGTGGATTCTGCCAGAGAGGAATAAGAGCCTACAGAGAAAACGGTACATCTTAGAACTATGAAACTTGGACCACACTTAGATGCTCATCAGACTCACAAACTTCCGCCGAGAGACAAGCAATATTCCACCCCCAACACCCCCTAAATCATCCCCTAAAATTAAAATAATTCATAGCTCTAACCCAAAATTGAATTTTTAGTCAAATTAGTTATTAAAATTATGTTCTTATGTGTTTTAACCCAATCGGTCTATTCTCATTATATAAACCACATTTTGTCAACCCCCATCCCTAATAGTTTATATTATTTTTACCTTGATTTCCAGCATTCACCACGAAGGCACCTAATGAGTTATCATCATGAAATTTGACGTGATGGTACATAATAATAGTGAAAGTACGTCTGCCGAGAGGCAATTAAGCGATATTTCACCCCCAACCCCTAAAACTGGAATAATTCATTGTTCTAATCTAAAATTGATGTTTTATTCAAATTAGTTATTAAAATTATTTTTTAATGTGTTTTAACCCAATCGGCCGATTCTCATTTCCTAAACCACATTTTTTCAACCCCCATCCCTTATAGTTTATATTATTTTAACCTTGATTTCCAGCATTCACCATGAAGGCACCTAATGAGTTATCAGCATGAAATTTGGCATGATGGTACATACTAATATAAAAAATCATTCGCCGAGAGGCAAGCGATATTCCACCCCCAACACCCCCTAAATCATCCCCTAAAATTGGAATAATTGATAACTCTAAACCAAAATTCAATTTTTATTCAAGTTATTAAATTATTTTTAATGTGCTTTAACCCAATCGGCCTATTCTCATTTCCTTTATCACATTTTTTCAACCCCCATCCCTAATAGTTTATATTATTTTTACCTTGATTTCCAGCATTCACCATGAAGGATGAAGGCACCTAATGAGTTATCAGCATGAAATTTGACATGATGCTACATACTAATATGAAAAATCATTCGCCGAGAAGCAAGCGAAATTCCACCCCCAACACCCCCTAAATAATCCCCTAAAATTGGAATAATTCATATCTCTAACCTAAAATTGAATTTTTATTAAAATTAGTTTTTTAAAAATTATGTTTTAATGTGTTTTAACCCAATCGGCATATTTTCATTATATAAACCACATTTTGTCAACCCCATCCCTAATAGTTTATATTATTTTTATCTTGATTTCCAGCATTCACCACAAAGGCACCTAATGAGTTATAATCATGAAATTTGACATTATAATACATAATATAATAATATGAAAAATAATCCGCCGAGGCAAGCAATATTCCACCCTCAACACCCCCTTAAATTGGAATAATTCATAGCTCTAATCTAAAATTGATGTTTTATTCAAATTAGGTGGTATTAAAATTATGTTTTAATGTGTTTTATTTTAACCCAATCGGCCTATTCTCATTTCCTAAACCACATTTTTTCAACCCCCATCCCTTATAGTTTATATTATTTTTACCTTGATTTCCAGCATTCACCATGAAGGCACCTAATGAGTTATCTGCATGGAATTTGGCATGATGTTACATACTAATATGAAAAATAATTCGTCGCGATGCAATTGATATTCCACCCCAACATCCCCTAAATCATCCCCTAAAATTGGAATAATTCATAGCTCTAACCCAAAATTGTATTTTTATTCAAATTAGTAAATTATGTTTTAATGTGTTTTAACCCAATAAGTCTATTCTCATTTCCTAAACAACACTTTTTCAACCCCCCTCCCTAATAGTTTATATTATTTTTACCTTGATTTCCAGCATTCACCATAAAGGTACCAAATTAGTTATCAGCATGAAATTTGGCATGGTGGTACTGGTACATAATAATATGAAACATAATAATCCGCCAGGAGACAAGCGATATTTCACCCCCCACTGTTCCCTACCACTCTTTACTTGGGAAAAAACGTTATGTTGTATTTATTTCAATTTTTAATATTTTAATTGCTGATTAAAATTATGCGTCAAAGTGTTATAGTCCGTTCAACAAATCATTTACACAAAAACCCAAGACGACATTAACCATATTAAATTTAATAAAAACATTGAAGATTGCCAACTAGGCCTACAGAATGTAAACAAAAAAAGATGGTAGCTTTTGTTTCTAGACAATCTGTTTTAAAGGCACTGTATCCACCTTTTCACGTATTTCACATATTTTAAGCCTTGATATAAAACAAACAACAAAAAGATGTGATATCCCCCCAAAATACAAAAATTTGTAAAAAAACGGCAGCCAAGCTCTCCTTCCAAAGTCTTCGGCTGTGAATGCTGTGAGATATAGAAGTTGAGCCAAGCATTTCATTCTTTCTCCCTAGTTTCGCATTGAAAAGAAGTAAAATCATTTCGCCTGTTGACGAGCGCCAAGCCAACCATTTTCGTGGTAAAAAAAGTTAAAATTTTAAACTCAAAATCATAAAAAAATTACTTGGCTATTGATTTTGGTACGAGGACTCTAAAAAGTCAATGGCCAAGTAATTTTTTTATGATTTTGAGTTTAAAATTTTAACTTTTTTTACCACGAAAATGGTTGGCTTGGCGCTCGTCAACAGGCGAAATGATCTTACTTCTTTTCAATGCGAAACTAGGGAGAAAGAATGAAATGCTTGGCTCAACTTCTATATCTCACAGCATTCACAGCCGAAGACTTTGGAAGGAGAGCTTGGCTGCCGTTTTTTTTACAATTTTTGTATTTTGGGGGGATTCCATTCTACAACACTGGAGAAAAAATTCCGAAATGTTTTTTTCCCCCTTTTTTTGTATTTTTGTTTGTTTGTCCGCACGATTCCGGCTAAACCGATACTCCGATTGCAATGAAATTTTATGGAGGCCTTCGAAATCTCGGAACTTAGAACTGCTACGTTTTTGAGCGCAATCGGAAAACTATTTCTCATGAAAATCGCAATTTTACGATTTTTTTCGATTTTTAACAAAATTCTTTGATTTATAACACCTACATGCTTTGTCCGATTGTAATAATTTTTTCACACACCCTTAATTTTATGAATTTATATATTTGTGTGAATTTTGAGCGTTTCGAAGATAATTTCTTTAAAAATCG
>JAMZAV010007258.1:0-33529 GCA_024449915.1 Sweltsa coloradensis | reverse complement strand
CGATAAAATCCCCTTTGGGGGCCCTAAAAAAGGCCTAAAAGGCCCCGGCAAAACAGCTTTCAGTTCATATTTAGTGGAACTACTCACACGTTTTTGGTATTTTTTTTTTTATTTTAAAGAAAAATGTTAAAAAATTGGGGTCTTGTGTGATGTACATTTTCCATAAAAAATTTTGTAATTTTTTTTTATAACTCTAAAAAAAGGTAAATTTTAAAAATTTGTCCAAGTCTGCAATTTTTTTTAAAACCCATTTTATATACAATTTTGAAAATCGACACACACAAGTCCTAGAAAATTTATCATGAAAAGAGTAAAAAAAAAATTATGCCGATATGACAATTGGGGGCCCGGGTTTCCCAAACGAAGGGGGGGGACACTGCACGCGCCGTTTTATAGCTACCCTGGGGGCAGCCTAAAGTCTGGCGACGCCCAAATTTCGCTCACGCACTTATTTACATTAACTAGGTTTAAATGTTATTGGTTCAAGATAATGCATGATTTTTTTGATTTTACTCGTGTTGGATAATATTTCATTTAAAGAAAACACACATTTAAATATCTCAGAAATAGTCTTTGCATGAAAAAATAGCCCTTTTCAAAAGATTTTTTAAAAATTTGCCGTCTTTGGATACCCAAAACCTACTTTTATGAATTTTTTTGATAATCTTTTTTGTGGATTTAAAGCATCAATGTTTTTAAAAATATTAGGTTTTTTAAAAACCAATAATATTGATAGCTTATCGACGCCTCGAAGTCAAGCGATGTACTATTTTGCTAGCGCACTTCGTCTACACAAACTAAAATAAAATCGTTAATGATTGCAAATTAATTTAAAAAATTGATTACTTTTTCCCCCCCCCCCCGTGTGGCTTTTAAATTTTTAAATTAAATCAAAAAGAATTAAAAATTTTACAAAAAAGAGCTGTTTCATAAAAAAAATAGACCTTTCCGAAGGTTTTTTTAAAAAATTGTCGTATTTTTCGATACTCCTCCAACCTCCATATTTTTTTTAGAAAAACATTTTTCTTGAAAATTTCAAGCATCATGTTAAACAAATAGCATGCTATTCTAAATCGACTAAAAATTTAATAGGTCTCGACCGACTAGATTTTGTTTTTTGCGTACTAAATCTACACGAACAGCATAAAACTTTTATTCATTAAAAAAAAAATTTTTCTGTAGTGTTTTAATTTAAAATCAACTCCTTTTTTCTCAACATAAATTAAATATTATTAGAAAAGTTTCTTTTAATGAAAAAATAGACCTTTCCGACAAAAATTTTGACTTTGAATACCCCTAAAAGTTTAAATTTAATTTTTTGACAAACAAGTTGTTGGTTTCACTTTTAATGTTAAAAAGATATGTTTTTATTCATTAGCAATTGAATATTGATAGAGTCCGACGCTTCGAAGTAAATCGACGCATTTTTTCATTGTTACAAAGTCATTTAAACTACGATATTTGTTTGATTGGGGTTTGAGGCATACAAAAAATTTAAAGGTACTAGTTATGGTGTGGATTTTTAAAAAAAAACCAAAATTCTCGAACATTTATGCAAAAATAAGTAGTGTGTTCGGTTAATGTTGACCTTTTGTACCATTTTTAACAAGTGTTTTCAAAATTTTGTACTTTGAGTTTCAGTAACCCAGAAACTCAATTTATAAATCAATTTTATTGAACATTTTGGGAGGATTTCACACTTAAAAGTTTAAAAAAGAGTGTAAACTTTAAAAAAAACAAAACATTTATAAGTCGCGCTGCCAAGGCAAGTGACTTCCTTTTTCACTTGAGCACTCAGACCATATACATCGGTGCATTTTTCTTTTTGGGAACGCACGGGTATAAGCGCTGTGAACTGTTGCCAAGTTTTTTTTTGGATCTTTTTCAATTTTTTGTAAACTTAAAACATTGCTTTTACCGTAAAATAGTTACAAAACCCAAAATTTTAATCTTACAATCGTATAACACTTCCTCTCTAAAGTAAAAAACTATTGCAGAGTATTTGATAATTTTAAAAAAAAATTATGAAAACATGCCATTCGCATAGTAGGCACCTTTTTTAACTTTATAAAAATAATGACATACATATGAATTTATAAAAAAAAATACCAAACTTCCATTGACTTTCACTACATTTGTATTTTATATTAATAGAGATGCCCACTTACACATAACACTGAAAGAGGTAACAAAAAACCCCCCTTTGGGGGCCCAACCCGATTAAAAAAATTTTTCCCTTAACTTCACCAATTGTCACGTATAAAGACTCGTTTGTTAGATCCCAAAACGAGCAGACAACACAATACAGTTTACAAGCATTATCCAAAGTTAAAATCGTGGTACCAAAAATTCAAAAAGGTTTCAAAATACACAGAACATAATCACTCGAAAAATTAAATACTTTAAACCTTAACTTAAAAATCAAATCCCTTAAAAAAATGCATTACTGATTGCGAACAGTTTTTTACATAGTGGTGTTTTCCCGAATTGGAAAAAGTCGACTATTTTTTCCATACCCAAAAAACCCAATACAATAAAGCTAATGAATTTTTCCGTCCAGAAAAATTTAAAAAAAAATTTACGAAAAAATCCTTGAAATAAAATAACCAAATAAAAAACTTACTTAAATGAAATAATTTTAAAATGTGAACAACAAAACTGTTTTTTGGAAAAAACACTTTTGTGAAACAGCAATACAAAATTTGTTCTGAAAGGAAAGAAGAAATTGAACAGGACAAAAAAGTTGTTGCAGGTTTCTGGAAACCCCAAAAAAGTGCATTTGAAAAAAGTTGTAGACATAAATTTTTAAGGAAACTAGTAACTTGGGATTTTTGATAATACACAAATGGTTTTTCTGAGTATCTGCTGATAGGAAAAAAAAGTTAAATTTAATCGAAAGTTCTCTGTGTTATAATAGTAATATGGTGTTCCCCAAGGGGTGTGCTGGGACCCCCGTTGTTTTCAATAATTTTAATGAATTTCCTTACTTATTGCAATTTTTTTTGATAAAAATTTATTTGCTGATGATACCTTTTCATTTTCTGGCTATGATTTAAAATACATTAATTGAAAACTAAATAAGAGTTAAGACTAGTAACTGAATGGAGCGGGCGATAATCTAAAATTAAATATTGATAAAAACTACATGATCTTTGAGCGAGCAAAAAGCGAGCGTCCCCACTTGACTCTTAGGCTCTAATGCCCGGGTTTTTTTTTCTGTTACTGCTTCGATACAGTGCACCGTTTCTCTGATCGACCTAAAATTTTTGACCATGTACATACCACCTAGGGGGGTTTTTGGTATATTTTTGTGGCAAAATCGTTAAAAAAGTTAAAAGTTACATTAAAGTTAATCAAAATTTTTTTTTAAAAAAAAAACGCGACAAAATCTGAGGGGGCCCCAAAATCTTTTAGAATGTCCTCCATCACGAATATGTTATTTTTTTTTTGATCCGTAAGTAGTGTAGAGGGAAATTACATTAAAAAAAGTCCCGTTACCGGGCAACGGAAAGTCCAACTTTTTTTGGCTCATAAAGGGGGGCGAACGGAGGCTCAAATGGAGTTGAAATTTTGACCATCCGAAAGTTCTTTCCCCGATTGAATGCCATAATTTTTGTGGCAAAATCTTTTCAAAAATTTAAAAATTACATTAAAGCTTTTAAATCAAAGTTTTTTTTTTAAAACTAAACGGGACAAAATCTGAGTACCCAAAATCATTTAGAATGTCCCCCGGTCACGAATATTTTAATTTTATTTTGATCCAAAGTAGTGAATAAAAATTACTTTTAACAAAAGTAACGTTACCAGGCAAAAAAAAAAGTCGCAAAAGAATTCTGGTCACTATGTCTGCCCCCTAACAGTAATCAAATTAAAATATTTTTCCCAAAAAATAATTCAAGGCCCCTCTAGATGGCGGTGGATTTTATCCTTCTCCCCCTTTTTTAAAAATTTTTCAGCTAAAGGGGCAAGACCTTTAAAAGACTTATTGGTATTAAATTATGGAATGTCGTACTCGGGTCGTGTTGCACGTACGGTGCTCGCTCACAACGCTCCAACTGAGCGTTTTCCAGTACTACCAATGCTAAGTTAAAAAGACGGGTGTAAATTAATAAGATAGAATTATATGGTGAATGATCGAACAGGTCACTGAATGAAATATTTAGGATTTTATTTAATAAAAATTTGATAAACATAATATAAAATATATTGGGAAAAAAATTTGTAAAAAAATGGATTTTTGGGACGCATAGGTAAGTCCTTGTCTAGTGGGCTAAAAACTAGTTTTTTTACACTATTTTTAACCTCAATTTGACACTGTGCCACATGTATAGTTACTAAAAATCAACTGTCCTTTTACAAAAATTCAAAATAGAGGTGCGTTTTAAATAGGATGTAACAAATTTAAAAACAAAATTCAAAGTCACTTACTTGGATTTTTTAAATATTAAGAAAGGTTCACTATTTTTCCAAACTTTTTTTAAAAAGTTAAAAATATGCGCCCGAAATTTTAAAATGTAAAGTTTTTATGGAAAAGATAACATTCCACAAAACCAGGGATGTTTTAATAATAATGTGTATATTAATTTAGGGGGAAAAGCGCATCAAAGAAATCGTTATTTTTGAAGGGTATTAAACTTTATAATAAACTACCAAGTAACATTAGGGAAACTGACAAAGTTGGATCTTTTAAAAAAATGTAAATATTAATTTTAAAAGGAAATCCACGATTGTTATTTTTTTGTGAAGGGTAGGTAACATCTGATAATGTTATTATGTCTGATTGTTCTATTTTAATAGTATAAAGCATATCATATGTACATAATTAAAAGCTGAAATCAGCTAATTTAAAAACGATTTTTATATTATTATGTTAGACTAATCTTCCTCAAATCGTCATCTGTCAATGGAGACGCACGTCGCCTTGCATCATGTCCGTTTTCACTAAGCGGGTTTTAAAGTTTGGCAGTCTTTAAAATTACACCTGGGAGTGCAGTACAATTTAGATTTACACAGGGGCACTTTTTTGAGTCACACTTTGCTCAACACGTACAAGATAGAAAGGGCCAAAAACATCTTCAGGCGCTGGAAAACAAACCATCCATCGATCTCCATGGGTGGTGTCTTTCTTTCCCAAACCCTTCTTGCTGGAGATGGAATCACAGTCATTTTTCTCAAGTGAATGTTTTTCCCTAAGCGCTTTATAATTACTTCGTGTATGTGTTTCTTTAAAGCGTCGTCTTGACATGGTGGCAAAATGTGTGACCAAAGTGACAAATTTTGGAGCAAAACAAATTTTTGCGAATTTTGTTTCACTATTTTCGCATTTACCCTGCCGTACATTTGTCATACAAAAGATTCTACTTCTGCAATCACGCTATCTGATATATCGAAATTTTCTCCCAAATAACCAAGAGGTGATGGAAGTGTTGTTATGATACCTAGATTACAGTTTGTATACATGTGATTTGCCACGACCAGCAAATGCACTCACAGAATCACAACCAGTGGTTGCGTGAAGACCTATGAGGGAATTCCTGATCGTACAACTGAAGTTTCGTGACAGATATGTTATATTGATGTTTCGTGGCCTATTTAAGGTACCACATTTAATGATGATGTATCCACCTGGTTTGTGTAGAAATGGGGCAAAATTCAGTGCAACTACTACAAATCAGTATCATCACAGTGTATTATGACATTTTTTATAGCCATTTAGAATTGCGTGATTAGAATGTAGTAGAATTCGTGTATCTGCTTCTTCATGGTTTGAGAATAATTCTTGAACATCAATGGCCTCATGTTTGGTTATTTTCGTACACCGTTCACCATTTGTAACGAAAAGTTTTTTCGCCTAGTTTTTCATTATGAGGGGGTCGGGGGACCGAGGCCCCAGACACCCCAGCCTTGCTTTACGCCAACTCAATCACACAAAACTCCTTTCAGAGGTCCTGGAACGGTCAGGGCGCCGATTATGTGGGTGCTCAGGGCTGAAGCACCCCTCAGAATAAAAAATAATAAAAATAAAATAAAGTTAGGCCTATAACTATCTAAGTTTTGAGGTATAAAATAAAAATTTTTCTATTTTTCACTTGGAAGCAACCAAAGTGATTAAAACAATGTTTTTGCATTTTGAAATATTTTTGCAACTTTAATCGTAATCACAATTGAAGTAACGAAACAATATCCACTGTTTCTTGCAGTCAGCTACAACACGTGAGGGGGCGGGGGGTCTTTTTTATCGCATTGTGATTGTTAATTGTTCTTATGAGGACACATGCCCTTCTCCACTTCCATATGCTCGAACCAGAATCCCCACCAAAAGAGTGGCCATGCTCGACACTCGACAGTGCTCGAGCTGAGAACTGATATGCTATGCTAGAGCTAGTCAAACGTCAAACTAACTGAGTTTTGTTGGACGCGATCGCTAACGTAATGATATGCATATTCGATGGTTGTAACATGGTCTATCTCGCACTTCCATATTTTTTTTTACGGTTTTCTAGTTTTTACTGTAAAAATTTGCATTATTTTGGTAGCATGATGATCTATCTTGTTAGTGTTCCAATTCTCTTGTTGGTAGTTTTCTATTTTTTCGCGGTACAAAAACTACAGTATTTCGGTATTGCATCCAGCCCCCTATTTTTGTCTAGAACGCACTAAATGCACTCTAAAAACGTGATTTTAAAAATTTTCGCCTGCGGCGCTAATGTTGGGGGCTCCGCCCCCAAATACCCCGTACTTGATCCCTTCTCCACGAAGTTTGAGCACCCCTCGGAATTTTCAAAATCCGGCGCCTTTGGATGGCTAGTTCGAGTTGTCAACATACGATTGGGTCGCAACGTGATGAAGAGACCAATTCGTCATTTAATTTCTCTCCCTACTCAATGTCTTATGTAATACTTCATTGTATTTTGATCTCCAATCAACGGGGGGAGTATGTTTGAGATTAGAAGGCATAATATTGTTATGCATTGTGAGGGCTGTGGCCTCACATCTTGTTTTTGTTATTAGATATGTTTTTTTAGTAGTCACTAGCAACGCATGGAGTTGAAATGGGTGTGCTATGTTTTTAAAAGTAAAGTCATTGAAATAAAGAAAGAATTATACAGTCCACATTTCAATAAGCCTACAGTTTTAATCAGTTTTTAGTTGCTTGCAGTTTATTTATTTTAAACAAAAACAAAAGATGGTAGCTTTTGTTTCTAGACAAACTGTTTTAAAAGGCACTGTATCCACCTTTACACGTATTTCACGCCTTGATATGATACAAACAAAAAAAGATGTGATATCCCCCCAAAATTTTTTTTTGTAAAAAACGGCAGCCAAGATCTCCTTCCAAAGTCTTTGGCTGTTTAATGCAGTGAGATATAGAAGTTGAGCCAAGCTTTTTATTCTTTTTCCCTAGTTTCGCCTGTTGACGAGCGCCAAGCACAAAATCATAAAAAATTACTTGGCTATTGATTTTGGTCAAAAAAAGTCAATAGACAAATAATTTTTAATGATTTTGAGTTAAAAATTTTTACTTTTTTACCACAAAAATGGTTGGCTTGGCACTCGTCAACAGGCGAAATGATCTTACTTCTTTTCAATGCGAAACTAGGGAGAAAGAATGAAATGCTTGGCTCAACTTCTATATCTCACAGCATTCACAGACGAAGACTTTGGAAGGAGAGCTTGGCTGCCGTTTTTTTTAACGAATTTTTGTATTGTGGGGGATATATGAGAGCTTTGCTCCTTGCAAGCAGGGGTTTAAAGTACCCAACATAGGGTTGAAAGCAGACCGTCATTAATTAATTTTAATATTATTCAATAACTGTGGAGGTCAGGGTTACATGGAATTCAAAGTTTTTTGGGGGATTCTCGCAACATCCCAAAACTATAGGGTCACCAAGAACATATCCTTTTTTTTACGGCAATATCAAGGAAAACAACACAATTGATGATCAGACGTCGCGTTTGGTTTTTATTGTGAGCGCAATACCCGCAAGGACAGTCGGACAGAAAAGTTTGGTCGGTGAGGGAGGACCCAAGTTTAAATGGCACTTAGCCCTTTCAGACATGGCGTCCATGATCATGGACATGAAGTTTTTTATTAAAATCCGGGTAAATGATAAGTTTTTTGGTTCGACCACATTTTTTTAAATTTTTTTTGGTGAATTTAAAAATAAATTTAAAAAATACCCATTTCAATGGGATAAATTGTACCTTTGATAGAGAAGATAGAAAATGTACATCTGCAAAAATTGCTAAAAATGGGAAAATTTTTTGGTTTTACTCGTAAATGTAGTATCATTGTAGTATTGCTGTTTTTCAGCTCTACAAAATCTAAAATATACAAAAAAATCTGAAAAAATCTTTTTTTAGAAATGTATTAAAAATTAAAATTTGAACTAAAATTTCAGCTTTAAATTCAAATCCAAAATTTGCCCAAATTCCTTAAAAATGGTCCTAAAAAATATTGAAAAATATCAAAATACTCAAACAAAAAATTAGAAAAATGAATTGTTTGCTGAAAATGACTTAATTGGAGCCAATTTATTTCGTGTCTGAAAGGGTTAAAGATCAACACTAAGGCACCGTCCTCTATCCCGTCATAGCCACCGACACTGAATCGTCATCCACTATCCCGTCATATCCGCAACAACTAGTCGTCTTCCACCATCCCGTCATAGCCACCGGCACTAGTCGTCGTCCACTATCCCGTCAAAGAGATAGACACCGAGATAATATCCCGATTTCCCTCAACAACGAACATAGCTTTCGGCCCAGTTTAGGCATCCATGACGAACATAGCTTAAGGCCCAGTGGCAACATCCATGACGAACATAGCTTTTGGCCCCAGTGCGAGCATCCATAATGAACATAGATTTCGGGCCCAGTGCGAAAATACTTGACGAAAAAAGACGTGTGTATTCTCCACTCTCACGCCGTGTTTTTCTCTCAACTCAACTCTCTTGCCTCTCTCTCTGGAGGTCAATTAACGTTATATTATTTTAAACAATTTGCAAATAATATCAGAAGTAAGGAGAAGTATTACTTCTCAGGATACTTATTAAATACAGCTAGCTCTGACACTTTCTTCCCGCTTGCGTCCTGATCACACACTGCTGAAGACGGAAGTGGAAGGATTGTTAAGTAGCCATAGATAATCTCCAACAATAACAAAACAAATCAAAGAAACAATAAATTTGTAGCAGGAAAAGTTGTTTGTTGAATTAAATAATGAAACGAGTGTGCGGAACGTAACAATGAAATTCATATCGTTCCTCAATGTTCGTCTTAAATATAAGAGTGCACTGTAAGTTATTAAAAAATACAAAATTTGTAAAAAAAAAAAAAAAAACGGCAGCCAAGCTGTCCTTCCAAAGTCTTTGGCTGTGAATGCTGTGAGATAAAGAAGTTGAGCCAAGATTTCATTCTTTCTCCCTTGTTTCGCATTGAAAAGAAGTAAGATCATTTCATCTGTTTAAAAGCGCCAAGCTAACCATTTCCGTGGAAAAAAAGTAAAATTTTAAACTCAAAATCATAAAAAATTACTTGGCTATTGATTTTGGTACGAGGACTCTAAAAGTCAATGGCCAAGAAATTTTTTATGATTTTGAGTTTAAAATTTCTCTTTTTTTCCACGGAAATGGTTGGCTTGGCGCTCGCCCAACAGGCGAAATGATCAAACTTCTTATCAATGCGAAACTAGGGAGAAAGCATGAAATGCTTGGCTCAACTTTTATATCTCACAGTATTCACAGCCGATGACTTTGGAGGGAGAGCTTGGCTGCCGTTTTTTTTTTTTTTTTTTTACAAATTTTTGTATTTTTAAATAACTTACAGTGCACTCTTATATTTAACACGAACATTGAGGAATCATATGAATTTCATTGTCACGTTCCGCACACTCGTTTCATTATTTAATTCAACAAACAACTTTTCCTGCAACAAATTTATTGTTACTTTATTTGTTTCGTTATTGTTGGAGATTATCTATGGCTACTTAACAATCCTTCCACTTCCGTCTCCAGCAGTGTGTGATCAGGACGCAAGCGGGAAGGATGTGCCAGAGCTAGCATGTATTTAATAAGTATCCTGAGAAGTAATACTTCTCCTTACTTTTGATATTATTTGCAAATTGTTTAAAATAATATTCGTTAATTTACCTCCAGAGAGAGAGGCAAGAGAGGTGAGTTGAGAGAAAAACACGGCGTGAAAGTGGAGAATACACACGTCTTTTTGCGTCCAGTATTTTCGAACTGGGCCCGAAATCTATGTTCATTAGGATGCTCGCACTGGGGCCAAACGCTATGTTCGTCATGGATGTTGCCACTGGGCCTTAAGCTATGTTCGTCATGGATGCCTGGACTGGGCCGAAAGCTATGTTCGTTGTTGAGGGATATCGGGATATTATCTCGGTGTCTATCTCTTTGACGGGATAGTGGACGACGACTAGTGCCGGTGGCTATGACGGGATAGTGGATGACGACTAGTTGTTGCGGATATGACGGGATAGTGGATGACGATTCAGTGTCGGGCTATGATGGGATAGAAGACGGTGCCTTAGTGTTGATCTCTAAGTGCAATTTAACTTGGGTCATTCCCTACCGACAAAACTTTTCTGGCCGACTGTCCTTGCGGGTATTGCGCTCACAATAAAAACCAAACGCGACGTCTGATCGTCAATTGTGTTGTTTTTCCTTGATATTGCTGTTAACAAGGATATTTTCTTGGTGACCCTATGGTTTAGGGATGGTGCGAGAATCTCCCAGAAACTTTGAATTCCATGTAACCCTGACCCTCCACAATTATTGATTAATAATAAAATTATTTTAATAATGGTCTGCTTTCAACCCTATGTTAGGTACTTAAACCCCTGCTTGCAAGGAAGTTGCTCTAATATATCCCCCAAAATACAAAAATTTGTAAAAAAAAAAACGGCTGCCAAGCTCCCCTTTCCCAAAGTCTTCGGCTGTGAATGCTGTGAGATATAGAAGTTGAGCCAAGCATTTCATTCATTCTCCCTAGTTTCGCATTGAAAAGAAGTATGATCATTTCGCCTGTTGACGATCGCCAAGCCAACCATTTTCGTGTAAAAAAGTAAACTTTTAAACTCAAAATCATTAAAAATTTATTTGCCTTTTTGACAAAATTTCTACTTTTTTACCACGAAAATTGTTAGCTTGGCGCTCGTCAACAGGCGAAATGATCTTACTTCTTTTCAATGCGAAACTAGGGAGAAAGAATGAAATGCTTGGCTCAACTTCTATATCTCACAGCATTCACAGCCAAAGACTTTGGATGGAGAGTGTTAAGAAGGTTTACAGCCAGAAGAGGCAAGTGTCTACACATTTAAAGTGACAATCAACCGTAAGCTTTAAGAGTTGCGTAAACTATTTCTTACCGAATCTTTCTGAGATCAGATCAAGGAATATGCTGCTAAAGAACAATTTACGTGGCACTTCATTCCGCCCAGTGCACGACACTTTGGTGGTCTCTTGGAAGCTGCAGTGAAATCCATGAAATTTCCTTTGAAACGTGTGGTAGGGACGGCTACATTGCCGTTTGAAGCATTAGCTACTCTACTTTCTCAAATTGAAGCATGTATGAATTCCCGCCCTTTTACCGTTTTGTCAAACGATCCTAATAATCCAACGTTTTTAAGTCCTGGTCTTTTTTCTCATGGCTTTTGCATTAATAAGCCACCTGACCAGATTGTTTAATACTCGACAATCAACCAGTTATCACTTTGGCAACGAGTCCAACATTGCACCAGCATTGTGGAAAATGGGGTAAAGGGACTCCTCAACGGACTCCAGCAATACAAAACAACCACACACACACGGGAAAAACCTTCGAGATATCGTTTTTGCCTCTCCCAATAAAAACGGGGGGTCGTAGAGAGCTCTGCCAGGGATTGATGGGCTAGTTCGAGTTGTCAACATACGTTTTTGGGTGCAACGTGAAAAAGAGACCATTCGCCCATTTAAATTCCCTCCCTACTCAATGTCTTATGTATACTTCTTTGTATTTTGATCTCCAATAAACGGGGGGAGTATTTTTTTGAGAAAGAAGACATAATATTGTTTTGCTTGTGAGGGCTGTGGCCCCATCTTTTTTTGTTATAATATATTTTTTTTAGTAGTCACTAGCAACGCATGGATTAAAATGGGTGTGCTAGGGTTTTTAAAAGTAAAGTCATTAAAAGAAAAAATTAACGTCCCATTAAATAACCCAACCAGTTGTATTCAGTTTTAGTTGCTTGCAGTTTATTTTTTTTCAACAAAACAAAAGATGGTAGCTTTTGTAAAAAGCTAGATTTCGGTATATTTGGCATAATATTATACAATGTATGATCTAGGTAAAAGGGAATATCCAATGAAATAATTTTGTTTATTGGTAAAAGGGGAGTAAAAATTTTTTAAAGTTATTTTTAAAAATAAATTTAGCATGTTATTTGATCACCAAAAAAAGCTTAAAAACCTTTGGAAAAAATCTGTGAAATAAATTTTCCCTAAGTTGTTATTGGCAACAAAATGACCGAGTCATTAGTTAGTGATTAAAAATTTTTGGCTCAAATCCCCAGTAATGAATTATTATAGTTCATCCAACAAAAGAGATTGTAGTAACGTCACTTTTTAAAGTTGTTTAAAAATTTATTTTGATATTTTTTGGGATTTCAAATTCAGATAAAGATGCTGATTCGTTTTTTTCTAAATATTAAATTCCCTTTTTAAATCCCCAAAAAGAATTAATTACTTTGATTTATGCATTTAATCTAAAAAATTTATTTTAAACTAGAGGGACTAAAATACATCATTTATTTGGAAAGGGTAGAATTAAAAAATATTTCATAGGAATTGTTTTAAAAAAACAGTGACAAAAACGTCATGTGATGTTTTGTTTCTCATCCAATGGAGGGGCAAACAACCATTTTTTCTAAAAAATCAAAATTTCCCCAAATTGCTGACTTTTTGTTACTTTGTTGTGATATTTTTAAACAATAAAAACCTTCGACGCGATTTTTTTTCGGAGAGTCTTGGGCATTTTGTGAACAGTGAAACTGGAACCCAAAATTTGGATTATCTGAAAATTTCAGTAATAAAAAGGGGAGTCTTTTTAAATAAAATTTTTAATTTAAAAAAACAAAGCACATTTTTTCTAACCCGGGAATAAAAATACTCACTGCCTTTTCATTTGAGTTTTTTTTCAGATTAAAATTAAAAAGAAACTTGTTTTTATGACTTTTTAAAAAAAGTAATAAAAAATGTAATAATAAGTATAAATTTAAAATTGTTGAAAAATCGCTAAAATATAACCTAACCAAAAAGTTATTTTGGTAAAAAATCACTTTTAAATTTTTTTTTGCTTTAGGGTTTTGAAACCACCTTAAAAGAATCCATTAACCAAAAAATCCTCTCATTTTTACCCATATTGACCCTGATTACATTGGTGGCGCGGTGGGATTTTTTTTACTCCATAAAGTAAGTGTTTATATACCGAAATTTTTTGAGCAAAAAAAACTGTTTTTTGTTTGTGAAAATATGGCTACTAGACCACACTGAGCTCAAGTAGTTGGAAATGCTTTTGGGTTTAAAATACAAACCGCATGGAAAAAAATTTGTTGTTTTTTTTTGATGTTTTACTGGTACAAAGAAGCAAAAACATTATGTTTTTTTTTGAGGCAATTGACGAAACTGGAATTTTGGGGGAAATTGGTCAGAATCAAATAAAAATTTTTTTTAGAAAACGTAAAATTTCGGGGGGTGCTAAAGAATTTATCAAAGCTAACCCTGATTGAAAGCTCTGACAAATTTGGGCAAATTTTAAAAGCATTGATTACCCATTTCCGAGATCCATTGCGTGTACATTCATTACAAAGTTTTTTAATTGTATACGAAACCTACGAAAAAGCTGAGACATATCAAATCGAATCCTTTGTAACGAAAAAAATTTGAACTAGGAAAAGACCAAAAGAAAACCGTGGCGCAGTTAAATCTGGGGAGTCATCACGCAGTTTTTTGAAAAGGACTAAGAAAAAAAATACAAAAATTTGTGCTTTTCGAAACCCAGAAACATTTAAAAAACGCGTTAAAGATTGCAAAACAGGAAAAAACAAAATATTTTTTAGTGGAAAAAACAGGTTCGCGAGTCATCACGTTGATGCAAGTTCTCAGGGAAAACACAAAAATAAAAAGTGGTACAAGCAAAGGTTTTTATATGTTTTACAAGCCCTTCAAAAGTATCTGTTGCCCAAATAAAAACCAAAGAACAGAAACACGCCCGGGAAATTCTCAAAAACAAAGAAAATGTTTTGGTGTGGAGGTTTGGCCCTGGCCTTTACCCCTAAACGCTCGTTGGCAGGTACCTGGGACGGGCAAAAAGCCCCCCTTTCCAATATTTGGTTTTTTATAAAGAAAAAGTAGTGCCACATTAAAATGGTCCAAACAAAAACAAAAAAAAAAACATAAAACAGTAAAACCTCCCCCCTGTGGGCCCAAAAGGGGGAAATACCAAAAAATGTCCGGGGCAAAATCAAAAAAAACCAGTCCCAATTTCTTTAAGGCAAAAAAAACAAAAAGAATAGTAAAAAAACCTTACTTGTCAAAATTGAACTTTTTTTCAAAAAAGTCCCTGGAAAAAAAAAAACCCCAATCAAGGGTTTTTTAAGGAAATAAAAGGGATGTTTTACCATTATAGTCAAAGGAGAAACATTTTTTTTCTAAGAAAGGGCAGGACCAATTTGCCCAATTTGGTTAAAGGGTTTTCATATTCAAGGGGAAAAAACCTTATAAAAGGGGGTCATCATGTATCCCAAGGAAAGAAAATAGTTTTTTGGGAAAAGAATTTTTAAAGGGTTCAGTCATGAATGTAACTTGGAAAATGTAATTCTTGGGGAAGATTTTTAATTTGATTTAGTCCAAATGGGCCAGGCTTGGAAAGATAAGGGAAAATCTTTCAACATGGGGGTTTCCACTATTTTTAGTGGGAATTTTTCAAACCCCAAATTTACAAGCTGAAAGAATGAGGGAAAATCAAAAAAGGGATTGACGGGGATAAAAAAAATTTTAAAAGATTCAGAGAGGGAAAACCCAAAACCCCCAACCAAATAGTGATACCATAAATTTAGTGAAAGCAAAAAAAATGGGGACAAGCAATTCAAACGAAGGAAAAGTGAAAGCACCTATGCCCGCTGGACAGTCAAAGGATGAACTAGCTTGTAGAAAAAAACCTGATCAATGTTTTTTCCGCCTTTTGAGGAGACAGTCATCCCCCCTCGTTGTGAATTGTTATGTAACGGCCCCCAAATCCCCTACCCACGGAACTGTTTTTAGAAAAACCCGAAGATTGCAGATTTTTGGAATCACGTTGCAAGGGTTTTATTAATTCTAAACCCAAAAGAAAATCCCTGTAAAGGATCAGAAAGTCACCAAAGCAGAATTACATTGCCTTCTAAGCTTGTTGTGGGAAGATTGGAAAAAGCAAAAATAGTACCAAAGGCTATTGGAAAGTCACTGAAGACACCCACAGTGAATGTAAGTAGTGAGACTAAGGAGACCTCTATAGAACATCTTTTCAAACTAGACCATCTTCCAGAAAATGACAGAAAGGAATTAGTCAAGTTATTGAATGAATTCCAGGACATTTTTATGAAGGAAGGTACAAAGTTAGGTTGTACTCATGACGTTAAACATAGAATTTAAACAGAGTCAGCGCCACTTGCAAAACCACCTTACCGTGTACCACATAGCCAACGACAAGTACTCAAGGAACAGATTCAATCGATGCTAGATGATGGCATCATTGAACCCTCAACGTCACCCTGGTCAGCACCAGTTGTGATGGTAAAGAAAAAAGCAGAGGATGGAGAAAATAAAATACGCGTTTGCATTGACTATAGATTGTTAAATGCAGTCACCAAAAGGGATTTTTTTCCTTTACCTAACCTACTGGAAACGTTAGACCAGTTGGGTAATGCAACTTTGTTCAGTACCCTCGATTTTGCCTCAGGATACTGGCAAGTGGAAATAGAACCCTCTGATAGAGAAAAGAGTGCTTTAAGTACTGATCTGGGACACTATCAATGTGTCAGGATGCCTTTTGGTCTAGCAAACAGTCCGAGTACTTGGCAAAGGCTTATGTATGCAGTGTTCTCTGGACTGACAGGAGAGATATGTCAGGTATATCTGGATGATGTCATCGTGTACAATGGAAAAGGACTGACCGACCACCTAGAGAAACTACGAGCTCTGTTTACAAGAATCAGAAAAGCCAATCTGAAATTAAAACCAAGCAAGTGTATGTTCTTAACCACTGAAACGAAATATTTAGGACATGTAATTACCTCTGAAGGCGTAAAAGCAGATCCGGAAAAGATTGAAATTATAAAAAACTATCCACCCCTTAAGTCAGTTACAGATATAAGAAGTTTTCCTGGGTTTGGTAGGATTTTACAGACGTTTTATTCCCTTGTATGCTCATCTATCAAGAAATCTTACTCTCCTGACAAGAGGAAACAACCAGTTTCAATGGAATAATGAAGCACAAAGTTCATTTGAAAAATTAAAGACTGCATTATGTTCAAAACCAGTATTGAAGTTTCCAATTTTCACAGAGCCTTTCATTTTGTCAACTGATGCAAGTGGATTTGCGATAAGTGCTATTCTATCACAAAAGATAGGAGGTCATGAACATCCTATAGCATTTGTCAGTAGACAAATGAATAAAGCTGAGGTTACCTACACTACTAGTGAGCGAGAATGCCTTGCTTTTATTTGGGGAGTCAAGCACTACCGTTGCTACCTATATGGCAGAAAATTCACCATTGTTACGGATCATCGACCTCTGAAATGGCTAATGTCCTTAAAAGACCCTAGTTCGAGATTAGCTCGTTGGGCATTGCTGATGAGTGAATATGATTTTGATATCGTCCATTGTGCAGGAAATTGTCATAAGAATGCAGATGCTTTATCGCGATTACCGCCAGCGATTGATAAAGTAGAAACAACCAATACAAATGTGTGCTCTGCTACTCCTCTTCTTCCAATATGGGACCGACAACGTATTGGAGAACAACAGAAACTGGATCCAGTGCTAAATCACATCATTGAACAGCTTGGAAAAGACGAGGAAACAGATAACAATGGATTTTGGACATGGACGGCTGTTATACCATGTGGATTCAGGAAAAAGGAGAGACACTCTGTTGGCAGTTCCAACCAGTATGATTAACAAAGTCCTATACACATGTCATGATTTACCTATTGCTGGACATCAAGGGTTTAATAAAACACTTGATTTGATACGAAAAACTTTCTATTGGCCTGGAATGTATGCACAGACCAAAAAGTATTGCTATTCTTGTGAATCCTGTAACCAGAGAAAAGCAGCTCCACATGTAAAACCAGCTCCTCTACAGTCATATCCAGAGTTATTAGTTCCCTGGCAGCGGACCCATTTAGATATAGTAGGACAGCTGGTAAGGAGTGATCATGGAAACAGGTACATTCTAACCTTCCAGGACGCGTTTACCAAATACTTAGAAGCCATTCCTCTTCCAGATCAATTAGCTGTGACCGTAGCCAAAGCGTTTGTAACTAAGATCATTTGTCGTCATGGGACGCCGCAGCAATTGGTTTACAGACAGGGGGTCTAATTTCATGTCAGCCATGTTTCAAGAAACGTGAAGCTTCTGAAAATTGAACGTATACAATGCAGCCCTTACCACCCGGCATCAAATGGAGGTCTTGAAAGATCTAATCGAGATTTGAAGGACCTGTTGTCTCATTTTGTGACTGAAGACCAACAAAATTGGGATGAAATGCTTCCATATGTGTAACTAGCTTACCGTAGCACTATTCATAGCAGTACTGGCGAAACACCATTTTTCTTAATGCATCTTAGAGATGTTGAGTTACCATTTGATGACATTGTGAAATCTAGAAGGGTTCAATATGACATTGACTACAATTATGTCACAGAAATGCTAAACAGATTACAGATTGCGTTTGCACAAACTAGAAAACATCTGAAGAAAACAGAGGTACAACGAGCTGTACAGTTCAATAAAAAATCAAGGGAAGTCAAGTATCAAGTAGGTGACCAGGTATATTTACACGACCCAGCTACTAAATTAGGCAGATCAAAAAAACTGCTAAAACCCTGGAAGGGCCCATATCGTCTTTTGGAGTTTAAAGGACCTGTAACCGTTAAAATCAGGGAAATCTATGGCAGAAAGACTCAGATCGTGCATGTGAACCGTTTAAAACCATGTAGAAGTCGGCATGTTGATAGGGTGAATGAACCCATCCCTGATTCCTCGCAGGTGGAGAGAGTAAATATAGGAACAGGTTGGCGACCTATAGTTGACGACTTCATAGAAAGACCCACCACCCCCAAGACCAATTGACCCCCCTCCTAGACCAGTTACCACACCCGAACCCCAAGCTCGTTATAACTTACGAAGTAGAGGCCCTGTTGAAGAAGTACCCTGGGTATTACCATAATTCATTAAAATGTATTAATAAAATTATTTTCTCCATAGAAAATGAATTTCCACCTTTTCTTGCTTGCTGTGTCCTTCATGGGAGGATGTCCGACCGTCACGCCACCTTCAAGAGACAAGATGCTGACGGATCAAGGCCTAGTTTTCATAAACGAGAACGATTTCTGCTTTCAGGGGGAAAATGGACATAAAACTTCACAGATTTCGAGTAGAACTAACCAGTTTGATAGACCAATTTAATGAGTTGTTGGAAAATAAAGATATTTTTAGTCAGACTTGGTTGAAAAAGAGCGACCAACAATCTTTTAATTACTGATCAGAACTGTTGTTACTAAAGAGTGTCGTTTGTTGATCTCGAAAGCAGAAAATCTATTATCACTGTTGTCTGAATTAGAGCATATTACTGAATTACCTTCTCGCCACCCACGAGGCCTGGTAAATATGGGAGGCGACGTATTAAATTTTTTTTTGGAACCGCAGTAGTAGGCGACAGGGTTGCATTAAATAAAAAATGAGGAAAAACCACTCGAGCCACAGATAAAGCATTATACGTGTTAGAGGAACACGCCACTGTGTTAGACAATACAGTAAAATTAACACGAGATCATAGCCATATGCTAGATCGTCTGACAAATGCTACTAAACTTATGGCAGCAGAATTAGCCAAGCTTCAGTTAATTCAGTCTAGTGTAGTGGATTTAACCACAGGAACTGATTTGATGTTTACATTTAATGGCCATATTCAAATTCTTAATATTGTACTGAACCAGGTTCGAAATGAACTAAATCACTTTGCTCAGGCAGGGATACTGCTGCAAATCAACGTTTAAGTCCATTTTTCTTACCACCATCACAGCTTTTGAATGCATTAACAGAGATTCAACCGAATCTTCCTAGTGAGTTAACTTTGTTAACCGCCCTACGGATTGAGGATGTCCAAGTTTATTATGTTTTAGCTAATGTTTTTGCTTTAGCTACCCCTGAAGGTATACGACTATTTGTAGAAATTCCTCTGAAAGGAAGAACAGATTCTTCACCCTTTATCGCGCGGAACCTCTTCCAACTTACACTTCAACAAAAGGTGTATTCATGTATATCAAACCTGATTACCCTTATTTGGCTATTTCTGAGGACCAAAATAGTTTCCTTCATTTGACCATCCCGGACCTTGCCAGTGTCGTGGTCATACCACAAGGGTTTGCAACCCTGTACGTAAGATTTTTCGCTATCCACAAAGCTCTTGTTTATATGCTTTACATCGAGGAGATGATATACAAGCCAGGTCCTTATGCCAACATCAGCTAATACGAAACCCTCAACCAGTTGTTATTTGTGCAAAAACAGAGAATACATGGGTGTACTGTATAGTGTTTCACAACTAGTACGTATGACATATCAGTGTCCCGAAGACCACTTCAAGACCTAAATTCCACTTTCCGTTCCCCTATTCAATTAAATGGTACAGGAATACTAAATCTACCCAGTAGATGTGGTGCTCTCACTGATGGGGGTGTATTGTTGTCCCCCACTTATGTTTTTCCTCTATTACACTGAAAAATCCTGTTTTCCTTTTCCCGGAAATTCCATCTTTACCATCCCTTCCAACTCCAAGGAAGATTGAAAGTGATGAGTATGAATTGAAAATTGATAAATGATAGACAACCTACTAACCCCCACTGACGGAGGCGACCCCAGAGCGACAGAAGTCCCTTTGAGAGACATACATAAGGCAATAGTCGAATTGGAAGATTCAGAGGAACTACAGAAGTCCCTTCTGGTCCACAAGGTTTTCCAATTTGCACTACTTGCAGGTTAATTATAATAGTTATTGGTGGAGGAGTATATATACAAGGATGGTGGACAAAGTGCTTGTTGTCGTTTTGTCACAAGTTCTGTCGAAACCATCCTGAGGTGCATTCTGAACAAACTGTTAGCATGCTGCCTGTACAAGTAAATACTGTGGAAACAAGTGGTGAGTCAAGTTTTTAATCACCACGTGAAAAAAAAAATTAAATTAAAGAAAAAAAAAATTAAAAAAGTCAGTTTAAAAAAAAAAGTATTTTGTAAGTGATTTTGATGTCTAATCATTAGTATGTAATTTTGGAATTTTGTTGGATTTTTACATCATATTGTATATTATACCCATTATTGGGCATATTGCAAGTTCTCTATATATAAAATGTTTAATAATAGATTATATTATCTGATGAATTAATTAATATTTGATTAACTATAATATATGTATATTTTCATGAGATTGGAAACCTATCTGAGCAGATTGGGTGTTTGCTGAAAACACACCTCTACTAACAGCCAGATCATCATGGTTTAAGAGGACACTTCCAACCGAGTTGCTCGTATACCAATTACCAAGCACGTCAAGGAAGCTTAACCATGCTGTGGATGACGTTATTTCATGAGAATACCACAGTTACTTCAGAACAATGTCTGGACGGCGTCACGCATCACATTAGTTAAGTTATGAATTATTATATGTTAAAAATTATATCACTTCTTGAAAATATGCTCTACATTGCATATAATTATGAAGTTTAATTTTTGTGTGGAATTAATTACATTTAATGTGGTTAATGGGTATATATATAATTTACCTTTACAAATTGATAACAAATTACGTTAATGTGGCAAGTAAAATGTTTATTATTGATTTATGTTTTGAGAAACAACTAGGCTTGTTTTATTTTTTGTGTGTATTGTTTAAACCACAATAAGGAACTAACATAATCAGTGGATTTATATTAAAAAAAAAATTATGTTGAGTTGTTATCTTAACATTACAAAGCTGTATTGTTAGTTATCATCTCAGAAAATGTTACCCACTAGTTGTGCTTGTTAAGAAATGTTTATAAATTTTAATTATGATATGTGGTAATGAATAATTATAATTTTATTTAAAGCTCTCTTACTTTGCTCTACCCAGATCATTTATACACGTTAATATTTTTCAGAAATCTACAATCCATGTCTCCACTTAGTCATCGCAATACCTCTCCATACCTCACGACCGATCGAGATTGAACAAACCGAGCTACCACCGATGCCTCAGGCGTTGACGTTACCACTGCTTGCACGTCTGCTTACTGCATGCACATCACCGCGCCATACAGTCACCAAAACGAACAAGAATTTTCCCCAAAACGGCATGTACCCCAAGTGCTGTTTAGAACCGTCAGCGGCTACAACAACCCCTCTTGTTCCGATGACTGGACAAACGTGCAGTAACCCTGTTTCAAGACAGTTTTGATTGAAGAAGAATCCAAGACAAGAAGATCATCACGTGTTATAGAGTGTGGTGAACTCTACTCAATAACATTTCATATTATGTATTATGACCATTCAGAAGGAGTGCAATGTCCTCGAAAACAATGTTTTGGTTTGCCATTATCTAATTAGGCAAAGTCATTGACCTCGGTTTTCATTGATCTGATCGTGTTGTTCCATGTTCTTGTTATGTTCTTATTCCAACATTTGAATCCATATTCCTTTTTCCTTCAGAACATTCTGACCTGATGTTAGATTTTTATTTTTTTTTTATTTTGTAAATTTTTTTGTTTTAATGAAAAGAAATTACACCCTTCAGGGTATAATTTTTTTTTTATTGTTGGGAGCATTGTAATAAAGCTAGATTTACGGTATATTATATGGCAGTAAATATATATACAATGTATGATCTAGGTATAAGGAGAATATCCAATGAAATAATTTTGTTTTATGGTATAAGGAGTATAAATTTTAAAGTTATATTTTAACAATAAATTTAGCATGCTATTTGATCACCAAGCTTATAAAAGCCTTGGGAAATAATCTTGTGAAATCAATTTCCTAAGTTGTTATTGTCAACATCATGACCGAGTCATTAGTTGAGTGATTAGAAGATTGCTCAAATACCCAGTAATGAATTATTATAGTTCATCCAACCATAAGAGATTGTAGTAACGTCACATTTTAAAGTTGTTTAAATTTATTTTGATATTATTTGGCATTTCTAAATATCAGATAAAGATGCTGATTCGATTTTTCTAACATTATTAAAATTCCCTATTTGAATCTCTCAAAAGAATTAAATTACTTTGATTTATGCAATTTAATCTTAACAATTTATCTTAGAACTAGACGGACTATAATACATCATTTATTTGGAAGGTAGAATATAAATAATATTTCATAGGAATTGTTATTCAAAAACAAGTGAGCATAACGTCATGCTGAGTGCTTGTTTCATCATCCAGATGGAGAGGCAGAACAACACATTATTCTCAAAATCTAGAAGTTTCCCCAAATTGTCATGACTTTTTGATTACTTTGTTGTGATATTTGTGTACGCAATAAAAGCTTCGACGCGGATGTTTTCGAGAGAGTCTTGGACAGTTAGTGAACAGTGAAACTGTGAACCAAATTTGGATTATCTGCAAATTTCAGTAAGTACATGGGAGTCATTTAAATAATAATTTTAATTAAAAACAAAGCACAGTCTTTTCTAATCCTGGAAGTAAAATACTCACTGCCTTTTCATTTGAGATTTTTTTCAGATTAAAATTTAAAAAGAAACATTGTGTTTATGACATTTTAAAAAAGTAATGAAAGTAATGTAATAATAAGTTAGTAAATTTAAAATTGTTGAACAATCAGCTCAATATAACGCTACCAAAAAGTTATCTTGGATAATAAATCACTTGTTAGAATTTTTTTATGCTTTAGTTTTGAAACCACCTTAAAGAATCCATTAATCCAAAATCCTCTCATTTTTACTCATATTGAGCCTGATTACACTTTTGTTTCTAGACAAACTGTTTTAAAAGGCACTGTATCCACATTTACACGTATTTCACGCCTTGATATGATACAAACAACAAAAAGATGTGATATCCCCCCAAACAAATTTGTAAAAAAACGGCAGCCAAGATCTCCTTCCAAAGTCTTTGGCTGTGAATGCTGTGAGATATAGAAGTTGAGCCAAGCATTTCATTCTTTCTCCCTAGTTTCGCCTGTTGACGAGCGCCAAGCCAACCATTTTCGTGGTAAAAAAAGTAAAAAAAAATTTTAAACTCAAAATCATAAAAAAAAACTTGGCTATTGATTTTGGTACAACTCATACAAGGATTCTAAAAAGTCAATGGACAAATAAATTTGTTAATGATTTTGAGTTTAAAATTTTTACTTTTTTACCACAAAAATGGTTGGCTTGGCACTCGTCGACAGGCGAAATGATCTTATTTGTTTTCAATGCGAAACAAGGGAGAAAGAATGAAATGCTTGGCTCAACTTCTATATCTCACAGCAATCACAGCCGAAGACTTTTGAAGGAGAGCTTGGCTGCCGTTTTTTTAAACGAATTTTGTATTTTGGGGGATATATTTGAGCTTTGCTTCCTTGCAAGCAGGGGTTTAAAGTACCCAACATAGAGTTGAAAGCAGACCGTCATTAAATAATTTTATTATTAGTCAATAATTGTGAAGGGTTAGGGATACATGGAATTCAAAGTTTTTGGGGATTCTCGCACCATCCCAAAACTATAGGGTCACCAAGAACATATCCTTGTTTAACGGCAATATCAAGGAAAACAACACAATTGATGATCAGACGTCGCGTTGGTTTTTATTGTGAGCGCAATACCGCAAGGACAGTCGGACAGAAAAGTTTGGTCGGTGGGGAGGACCCAAGTTAAATGGCACTTAGCCCTTTCAGACATGGCGTCCATGATTATGGACATGAAATTCCGAATTAAAATCCGGGTAAATGATAAGTTTTTCGGTTCGACCACATTTAAAAAAAAAAAATTGGTGAATTTAAGAATAAATTTAAAAATCCCTTTTTCAATGGGATAAATTGTACCTTTTTTAGAGAAGATTGAAATGTTCATCTGCAGAAATTGCTAAAAATGCGAAAATTTTGGTTTTGCTCGTAAATGTAATATCATTGAAGTATTGCTGTTTTTTTAGTAAGCAAAATCTTAAATATACAAAAAATTCAGAAAAAATCATCTTTTAGTAATGCACTTCAAATTTAAATTTGAACTTAAATTGTAGCTTTAATTTCAAATCCAAAATTTTGACCAAATTCCTTAAAAATGGTCCGAAAAAATATTGAAAAATATCAAAATACTCAAACAAAAAATTAGAAAAATGAATTGTTTAATGAAAATGACTAAATTGGAGCCAATTTATTTTTGTGTCTGAATGGGTTAAAGATCAACACTAAGGCACCGTCCTCTATCCCATCATAGCCACCGACACTGAATCGTCATCCACTATCCCGTCATATCCGCAACAACTAGTCGTCTTCCACCATCCCGTCATAGCCACCGGCACTAGTCGTCGTATACTATCCCGTCATAGAGATAGACACCGAGATAATATCCCGATTTCCCTCAACAACGAACATAGCTTTCGGCCCAGTCCAGGCATCCATGACGAACATAGCTTAAGGCCCAGTGGCAACATCCATGACGAACATAGCTTTTGGTCCCAGTGCGAGCATCCATAATGAACATAGATTTTGGGCCCAGTGCAAAAATACTTGACGAAAAAAGACGTGTGTATTCTTCACTTTCTCTCAACTCAACTCCCTTGACTCTCTTTCTGGAGGTAAATTAACGTAATATTATTTTATGCAATTTGCAAATAATATCAGAAGTAAGGAGAAGTATTACTTCTCAGGATACTTATTAAATACAGCTAGCTCTGGCACTTTCTTCCCGCTTGCGTCCTGATCACACACTGCTGAAGACGGAAGTGGAAGGATTGTTAAGTAGCCATAGATAATCTCCAACAATAACAAAATAAATCAAAGAAACAATAAATTTGTAGCAGGAAAAGTTGTTTGTTGAATTAAATAATGAAACGAGTGTGCGGAACGTAACAATGAAATCATATCGTTCCTCAATGTTCGTCTTAAATATAAGAGTGCACTGTAAGTTATTAAAAAATACAAAAATTTGTAAAAAAAAAAAAAAAAAACGGCAGCCAAGCTCTCCTTCCAAAGTCTTTGGCTGTGAATGCTGTGAGATAATATAGAAGTTGAGCCAAGCATTTCATTCTTTCTCCCTAGTTTCGCATTGAAAAGAAGTAAGATCATTTCACCTGTTTAAAAGCGCCAAGCAACCATTTCCGTGGAAAAAAAGTAAAAATTTTAAACTAAAATCATAAATATTACTTGGCTATTGACTTTGCTACGAGGACTCTAAAAGTCAATGGCCAAGTATTTTTTTACGATTTGAGTTTAAAATTTCTCTTTTTTTCCACGGAAATGGTTGGCTTGGCGCTCGTCAACAGGCAAAATGATCAACTTCTTTTCAATGCGAAACTAGGGAGAAAGAATGAAATGCTTGGCTCAACTTCTATGTCTCACAGCATTCACAGCCGATGACTTTGGAAGGAGAGCTTGGCTGCCGTTTTTTTTTTTTTTTTTTTTACAAATTTTGGTATTTTTAAATAACTTACAGTGCACTCTTATATTTAACACGAACATTGAGGAATCATATGAATTTCATTGTCACGTTCCGCACACTCGTTTCATTATTTAATTCAACAAACAACTTTTCCTGCAACAAATTTATTGTTACTTTATTTTTTTCGTTATTGTTGGAGATTATCTATGGCTACTTAACAATCCTTCCACTTCCGTCTCCAGCAGTGTGTGATCAGGACGCAAGCGGGAAGGATGTGCCAGAGCTAGCATGTATTTAATAAGTATCCTGAGAAGTAATACTTCTCCTTACTTCTGATATTATTTGCAAATTGTTTAAAATAATATTACGTTAATTTACCTCCAGAAAGAGAGTCAAGGGAGTTGAGTTGAGAGAAAAACACGGCGTGAAAGTGGAGAATACACACGTCTTTTTCGTCCAGTATTTTCGAACTGGGCCCGAAATCTATGTTCATTATGGATGCTCGCACTGGGGCCAAAAGCTATGTTCGTCATGGATGTTGCCACTGGGCCTTAAGCTATGTTCGTCATGGATGCCTGGACTGGGCCGAAAGCTATGTTCGTTGTTGAGGGATATCGGGATATTATCTCGGTGTCTATCTCTTTGACGGGATAGTGGACGACGACTAGTGCCGGTGGCTATGACGGGATGGGAAGACGACTAGTTGTTGCGGATATGACGGGATAGTGGATGACGATTCAGTGTCGTGGCTATGATGGGATAGAAGACGGTGCCTTAGTGTTGATCTCTAAGTGTCATTTAACTTGGGTCATCCCTACCGACAAAACTTTTCTGGCCGACTGTCCTTGCGGGTATTGCGCTCACAATAAAAAGCGACGTCTGATCGTCAATTGTGTTGTTTTCCTTGATATTGCTGTTTAAACAAGGATATGTTCTTGGTGACCCTATGGTTTAGGGATGGTGCGAGAATCTCCCAGAAACTTTGAATTCCATGTAACCCTGACCCTCCACAATTATTGATTAATAATAAAATTATTTAATAATGGTCTGCTTTCAACCCTATGTTGGTACTTTAAACCCCTGCTTGCAAGGAAGTTGCTTAATATATCCCCCAAAATACAAAAATTTGTAAAAAAAAAAAAAAAAAACGGCAGCCAAGCTCTCCTTCTTAAGTCTTCGGCTGTGATGCTGTGAGATATAGAAGTTGAGCCAAGCTTTTCATTCTTTCTCCCTAGTTTCGCATTGAAAAGAAGTAAGATCATTTCGCCTGTTGACGAGCGCCAAGCCAACCATTTTCGTGGTAAAAAAAGTAAAAATTTTAAACTCAAAATCATTAAAAATTTATTTGCCTATTGACAAAATTTCTACTTTTTTACCACGAAAATTGTTAGCTTGGCGCTCGTCAACAGGCGAAATGATCTTACTTCTTTTCAATGCGAAACTAGGGAGAAAGAATGAAATGCTTGGCTCAACTTCTATATCTCACAGCATTCACAGCCAAAGACTTTGGAAGGAGAGCGTTAAGAAAGGTTTACAGCCAGAAGAGGCAAGTGTCTACACATTTAAAGTGACAATCAAACCGTAAGCATAAGCTATTTCTTACCGAATCTTTCTGAGATCAGATCAAGGAATATGCTGCTAAAGAACAATTTACGTGGCACTTCATTCCGCCCAGTGCACGACACTTGGTGGTCTCTGGGAAGCTGCAGTGAAGTCCATGAGATTTCATTTGAAACGTGTGGTAGGGACGGCTACACTGACGTTTGAAGAATTAGCTACTCTACTTTCTCAAATTGAAGCATGTATGAATTCCCGTCCTCTTACCGTTTTGTCAAACGATCCTAATGATCCAACGTTTTTAAGTCCTGGTCATTTTCTCATAGGCGTTGCATTAATAAGCCTACCTGAGCCAGACTTGCTTAATACGTCGACAATCAACCAGTTATCACATTGGCAACGAGTCCAACATATGCACCAGCAGTTGTGGAAAATTTGTTCAAGGGACTACCTCAACGGACTCCAGCAACTACAGAAACAACCCACACACACAGGAACAAACTTCGAGATGATCGTCTGCCTCCTCTCCAATGGAAACTGGGGGTCGTAGAGAGCATCTGCCCAGGGATTGATGGGCTAGTTCGAGTTGTCAACATACGATTGGGTCGCAACGTGATGAAGAGACCAATTCGTCATTTAATTCCTCTCCCAACTCAATGTCTTATGTAATACTTCATTGTATTTTGATCTCCAATCAACAGGGGGAGTATGTTTGGGATTAAAAGGCATAATATTGTTATGCATTGTGAGGGCTGTGGCCTCACATCTTGTTTTTGTTATTAGATATGTGGTTTTAGTAGTCACTAGCAACGCATGGAGTTGAAATGGGTGTGAAATGAGTGTGCTATGTTTTTGAAAGTAAAGTCATTGAAATAAAGAAAAAATTATACAGTCCACATTTAAATAAGCCTACCAGTTTTAATCAGTTTAAGTTGCTTACAGTTTATTTATTTTAAACAAAGATGGATAGCTTTGTTTCTAGACAAACTGTTTTAAAAGGGACTGTATCCACATTTACACGTATTTCACGCCTTGATATCATACAAACAACAAAAAGATGTGATTATCCCCCCAAACAAATTTGTAAAAAACGGCAGCCAAGATCTCCTTCCAAAGTTCTTTGGCTGTGAATGCTGTGAGATATAGAAGTTGAGCCAAGCATTTCATTCTTTCTCCCTAGTTTCGCCTGTTGACGAGCGCCAAGCCAACCATTTTCGTGGTAAAAAAAGTAAAAAAAATTTTTAAACTCAAAATCATAAAAAAAACTTGGCTATTGATTTTGGTACAACTCATACAAGGATTCTAAAAAGTCAATGGACAAATAAATTTTTAATGATTTTGAGTTAAAAATTTTTACTTTTTTACCACAAAAAATGGTTAGGCTTGGCACTCGTCAACAGGCGAAATTATCTTACTTCTTTTCAATGCGAAACAAGGGAGAAAAGAATGAAATGCTTGGCTCAACTTCTATATCTCACAGCATTCACAGCCGAAGACTTTGGAAGGAGAGCTTGGCTGCCGTTTTTTAAACGAATTTTTGTATTTTGGGGGATATATTAGAGCTTTGCTTCCTTGCAAGCAGGGGTTTAAAGTATCCAACATAGGGTTGAAAGCAGACCGTTATTAAATAATTTTATTATTATTTAATGATTGTGGAGGGTCAGGGTTACATGGAATTCAAAGTTTTTTGGGGGATTCTCGCACCATCCCTAAACTATAGGGTCACCAAGAACTTATCCTTGTTTAACGGCAATATCAAGGAAAACAACACAATTGATGATCAGACGTCGCGTTTGGTTTTTATTGTGAGCGCAATACCCGCAAGGACAGTCGGACAGAAAAGTTTGGTCGGTGAGGGAGGACCCAAGTTAAATGGCACTTAGCCCTTTCAGACATGGCGTCCATGATTATGGACATGAAATTCCGAATTTAAATCCGGGTAAATGATAAGTTTTTCGGTTCGACCACATTTTTTTAAAAACAATTTGGTGAATTTAAAAATAAATTTAAAAAATCCCCTTTTCAAGGGGATAAATTGTACCTTTTTTAGAGAAGATTGAAAATGTACATCTGAAAAAATTGCTAAAAATGGGAAAATTTTGGTTTTACTCGTAAATGTAATATCATTGTAGTATTGCTGTTTTCTTAGTAAGCAAAATCTTAAAAAATACAAAAAATTCAGAAAAAAAATCTTCTTTTAGTAATGCACTTCAAATTTAAATTTGAACTTAAATTGTAGCTTTACTTTTAATTCCTTAAAAACTGGTCCTAAAAAATGTTGAAAAATATCAAAATACTCAAACAAAAAATTAGAAAAATGAATTGTTTGCTGAAAATGACTAAATTGGAGCCAATTTATTTTTGTGTCTGAAAGGGTTAAAGATCAACACTAAGGCACCGTCCTCTATCCCATCATAGCCACCGACACTGAATCGTCATCCACTATCCCGTCATATCCGCAACAACTAGTCGTCTTCCACCATCCCGTCATAGCCACGGCACTAGTCGTCGTCCACTATCCCGTCAAAGAGATAGACACGAGATAATATCCCGATATCCCTCAACAACGAACATAGCTTTCGGCCCAGTTTAGGCATCCATGACGAACATAGCTTAAGGCCCAGTGGCAACATCCATGACGAACATAGCTTTTGGCCCCAGTGCGAGCATCCATAATGAACATAGATTTCGGGCCCAGTGCGAAAATACTTGACAAAAAAAGACGTGTGTATTCTCCACTCTCACGCCGTGTTTTTCTCTCAACTCAACTCTCTTGCCTCTCTCTCTCGAGGTAAATTAACGTTATATATTATTTTAAACAATTAGCAAATAATATCAGAAGTAAGGAGAAGTATTACTTCTCAAGATACTTATAAAATACAGCTAGCTCTGGCACTTTCTTCCCGCTTGCGTCCTGATCACACACTGCTGAAGACGGAAGTGGAAGGATTGTTAAGTAGCCATAGATAATCTCCAACAATAACAAAACAAATCAAAGAAACAATAAAATTGTTGCAGGAAAAGTTGTTTGTTGAATTAAATAATGAAACGAGTGTGCGGAACGTGACAATGAAATTCATATCGTTCCTCAATGTTCGTCTTAAATATAAGAGTGCACTGTAAGTTATTAAAAATTCAAAAATTTGTAAAAAACGGCATCCAAGCTCTCCTTCCAAAGTCTTTGGCTGTGAATGCTGTGCCAAGCATTTCATTCTTTTCTCCCTAGTTTCGCATTGAAAAGAAGTAAGATCATTTCGCCTGTTGACAAGCGCCATAGCTAACCATTTTCGTGATAAAAAAAGTAAAAATATTAAACTCAAAACCATTAAAAATTTATTTGTCTATTGCCTTTTTGAGTCCTTGTACCAAAATCAATAGCCAAGTAATTTTTTTATGATTTTGAGTTTAAAATTTTTCCTTTTTTTACCACGAAAAATGGTTGGCTTGGCGCTCGTCAACAGGCGAAATGATCTTACTTCTTTTCGATGCGAAACTAGGGAGAAAGAATGAAATGCTTGGCTTAACTTCTATGTCTCACAGCATTTACAGCCAAAGACTTTGGAAGGAGAGCTTGGCTGTTGTTTTTTTTTTTACAAATTTTTGTATTTTGTGGGATATCACATCTTTTTGTTGTTTGTATCATGTCAAGGCGTGAAATACGTGTAAAGGTGGATATAGTGCCTTTTAAAACAGATTGTCTAGAAACAAAAGCTACCATCTTTGGTTTTTGTTTAAAATCTGTAGTTGGCAATATACAATGTTTTTATTAAATTTCCTATGGTTAATGTCGTCTTGGGTGTTTATGTGAATGATTTGTTGACCGGACTATTACACATTGAGGCATTATTTTAATCAGCAATTAAAATATTCAAATTGTATTAAATACGGCCTAACGAGGGTTCAGGGGGGGCGCAATATCGCTTGCCTCCTGGCGGATTTATGTTTCATATTATTATGTACCATCATGCCAAATTTCATGCTGATAACTCATTAGATGCCTTCATGGTGAATGCTGGAAATCAAGTTAAAAATAATATTAACCTTTTAGGGATGGGGGTTGAAAAATTTGGTCTTAGGAAATGAGAATAGGCCGATTAGGTTAAAACACATTAAAACATAATTTTAATAACTAATTTGAATATAAAACATCAATTTTAGATTAGAGCTATGAATTATTCCAATTTTAAGGGGGTGTTGGGGTGGAATATCGCTTGCACTCTCGGCGGATTATTTTTAATATTATTATAGACCATCATGTCAAATTTAATGATGATAACTTATTAGGTGCCTTCGTGGTGAATGCTGGTATTCAAGGTAAAAATAATATTAACTATTAGGGATGGGGGTTGACAAAATGTGGTTTATATAATGAGAAAAGGCCGATTGGGTTAAAACACATTAGAACATAATTTTAATAACTAATTGGATTTAAAACTCAATTTTGGGTTAGAGCTATGAATTATTTTAATTTAAGGGGATGAGTATAATGGTTTTTGGGGGGTGGAATACTGCTTGTCTCTCGGCGGAAGTATGTGAGTCTGAGGTACATCTAAGTGTGGTCCAAGTTTCATAGTTCTAAGATGTACCGTTTTCTCTGTAGGCTCTTATTCCTCTCTGGCAGAATCCCACCCCCAACCAACCAACCAACCAATCAACCAGCCAGCCGGAATATTTTCGTCGAATTTTACGCACTTTTTAACACAGAACAGGTTATCGGATCGGTCTGATTTTTTTTTTTGTATGTCATGGACCACATATCAGGTCATATACCGAGTTTCAAGTGTAAATCTTTCGGGACGGCGTGTGCAGATAGCTGAAAACCCCCAAAACTCAGGTAGGAGTAAACAGGGTCGAGTAAGTCATCGCCTTCTAGCAGTCGCGTGCGCTTGGCTGCGAGCAAACGACCTTCGCCCTAGATATGCGTTACTTTTTTGTCCAGCCGTCCGTCTGTGCGTGTGTCACAGTCTCACGTTAAAAACCGACCACGACGTCCGATTGACGTGCGAGTTTTTGTTAACATGCACTTCAACAAGGATGAGAAAGTTTTTGTGTGACTGTGGGCTAGAAGCGTGGGGCTAGCCCCCAAAAACTTGAATAATCATGTATCTGGCACCTCCACCATTATTGAAATCTACAACTTTTGCTCCATAATATTAAACGTTTCTCCCATACCGTGCCTGTTTTAATTGAATGAAGTATTTTCTAACAAAACATATCCCGTAAAAATATGTTGATTATTCAGTACGAGGAAGTTCCGCAAACGCTTTTTCAGGCGCGTTGTTGGATGAGCGTATTTTTTTACGGAGAAAAAGCGTGAAATTGCGATTTTCATAAAAATTATTTTTTGATTGTGCTCAAATTTCACAATATATTTATTCATAAAGTTAAGGTTCTGTGAAAAAATATTAACAATCGGATAAATCATGTAGGTGTTATAAGACGAAGAAATTTTTTTTACCCGGAAAAAGCGAAACAATTTAGATGACGCTCAAATTTCACACAAATATATTAATTCATAACATAAAATTAAGGTTCTGTAAAAAAATCATTACTATCGAATAAAGCATGTAGGTGTTATAAGTCGAAGACAATTTTCAAAAATCGAAAAAAATCGTAAAATTGCGATTTTAATGAGGAATAATTTTTTTATTACGCTCAAGTTTCACACGAATATATTAATTCATAAAATTAAGGTTCTGTAAAAAAAAATCACTATAATTGAATACAGCATGTGGTGTTATAAGTCAAAGACCATTTTAAAAAATCGAAAAAAATCGTAAAATTGCCATTTTCATGAGAACTAATTTTGGATTGCACTAAAAAAAGGTGGCAGTTCTAAGTTCAAAGATATCGGAGGCCTCTAGAAAATTTCAACGCAATTGGAGTATCGGTTTTAGCAGGAATCGTGTTAACAAACACACAAAAATACAAACAGAAAAAATAAAAAAACCAAAAAAAATCGTAAAATTGCGATTTTCATAAGAAATAATCTTTCGATTGCGTTTAAAACGTGGCAGTTCTAAGTCCATAGATTTTGAAAGCCTTCAGAAAATTTTTTATCGAAAAAATTTTTT
>JAMZAV010007257.1:0-32117 GCA_024449915.1 Sweltsa coloradensis | reverse complement strand
TTTATATTTTAAATATAATATTTAAAATGTGTTATTTCTTCTGCAGGTCTTATTAATCTTTAAGTAGATGCCGTTTAGGCCACTTTTCTTAGAGGCTTTTCTTAATAACGCCTACTTTCCAAGAACTGTATATCATTTTAAAACATTGCAGTAGGCCAGCGTTTAAGTTCCCAATGAAGGTATGTTACCTTAAAATTTAATTTATTACATTAATCAGTAATAAAAACTGATTTACAACGAAGAAAAAATGAAATAAAACATATTCTTCAAATGCAGACAAAATTATGAAGTGTAGATAAGGAAAGTTAGAAATATAAATATAACAACACGCAGTAAGACAATAGTGTTAGCTCTTATATAACATATTCAAACTGTGTAGTAATAATTTGAATTGAAATGAGTTAAAATAAATCAAAATATAAACTATTCTAAAATATAAAAATATTATGAAAATAAACTTAGTGGCTGCATAACTCGGTAAGAGCATGGCCCGGACAGCCAAGGACCCGGGTTCGAACCCGGTGTAGGCACTGTTTTAATTTCTGTCTAAAGAAGTAGAAGTACTTTAGACATAATTTAAAAAAAAAATCACTTTTTTAAATTTATGTCTAAAGTAGTAGTAGTAGTACTTTAGACAGAAATTTAAAAGTGCCTACACCGGGTATTGAACCCGGGACCTTGACTGTAGCTATGAAGACAACAAATTTAATTATGTCTATTTCTTGGTCTGAGTATTATTTAAACTCAATGGTCTGTTTATATATATTGTTAATAACGTGTGTAGAGCAGATTGCACTGCCTGTTAGACTATACGAAATGAACTGGAGAAATACAAGAGTTGTGATATATTTACTTCTGTCTATAGAACCAACATAACAGCGTCATAGTCGCCTAATATAGAACCAAAGTTTAACATTTATATATATGTATGTATTGTATATAATTTTTTAATAAAATAAAAATAAAAAAATGAATTATAGTTCAAATATGCTAGTCGACCACGGAAAAAAATTATCTCTGGTGGAACATTGAAAAATGATACCCCGGGTAGCCTACAGATCGTCCCGATTTGAAAACACAATCGTGATGAAGGTGCACGCCGACTAATGGTTCCGGCAGGGCTGGTCCTAGGCGTAAGGTACGTAAGCCACAGCTTAGGGCGGCACATTTCTACACACACATCTTATTATATTTATACTAGGAAAGGGAGCTTCGCAAACGCTTGTTCAGGTGCGTTGTCGGATGAGCGTAATAGGTGCATTAAGCTGCTATGTGTTATGCAGTTTCAAACGGCTACCAAAGAAAAAGCAATTTTGGAGAGAACAATGAAAACTTTGGCCCATAGGACGCACGAGTTTCTTTGGATGTACTTTGGTTAGGTCACCGCCTGATGGATGTAATTTTATTGGATGAGCGTAGCGAAGATTCCATTTCACTACACTAGAGAAAAAAATTCAGACTGTTTTTTTTCCTGTATTTTTGGCTGTTTGTTAACACGATTCCGGCTTAACCGATACTCCAATTGCGATGAAATTTTGTAAAGGCCTTCGAAATCTTTAAACTTAGAACTGCCAAGTTTTTGAGCGCAATCAAAATATTATTTCTCATGACAATCGCAATTTTACGATTTTTTTTTTTCGTTTAAAAAGAATCGAGTTATAACGCCTACATGCTTTTTTCGATTGAAATGTTTTTTTCACGGAACCTTTATTTTATAAAACTTATATATTCATGTGAAATTTAATTATTTTTCATGAAAATCGCAATTTTACGATTTTTTCGATTTTGTCAAACTTTCTTTGACTTATAACACCTTCATGCTTTATCGGATTGTAATAATTTTTTCTCACAACCTTAATTTTTATGAATAATTATATACGTGTGAAATTTGAGCGCAATCAAAAAAATATTCTTATGATAATTGCAATTGTACGGTTTGTTTATTATTTTTATATTTCTTCGACTTATAACACCTACATGCTTTATCCGATTGTAATAATTTTTTTCGCAGAAACCTTAATTTTTATGAAGTAATATATTCGTGTGAAATTTGAGCGTAATCAAATAATTATTTATTTTGAAAATCGAAATTTTACGCTTTTTTATTTTTTTAAACAATTCTCATCCAACAACGCGCCAGAGAAATCATTTGCGAAGCTTCCTAGTTTTTAAAAAACGCAAAATTACGATACACGTTGAAACTTTTTCTTCACTTACCCTCAAATTTCACACGAATAATAATTGGATGAGCGTAGCGAGCAAGCGAATATTCCATTCTACTACACTGGATAAAAAAATCCGGAATGTTTTTTTTTTTTCCTATTTTTGTGTGTCTGTTAACACGATTCCGGCTAAACCAATACTCCAATTACAATGATATTTTCTGGAGGCTTTTGAAATCTCTAAACTTAAAACTGCCTTGTTTTTTAGCGCAATCGAAAAATTATTTCTCATGATAATCGCAATTTTACGTAATTTTTTTCGTTTTCGAACTTTCTTCGACTTAAAACGCCTACATGATTTATCCGATTATAATGAGTTTTTCACAGAACCTTAATTTCATGAACTTTTATATTCGTGTGAAATTTGAGCGCAATCAAAAAATTATTTCTTATGAAAATCGTTGTTTTACACTTTTTTTTCGTTTAAAAACTATATTATGCTCATCCTACAACGCGCCTGAAAAAAGCATTTGCGCAGCTTCCTAGTAAAAATTCATAAAATTAAGGATCTGTGGAAATATCATTACAATTGGATAAAGCATGTAGGTGTTTATGTCGAAGAAAAAATGAAAAAAATCGTAAAATTGCGTTTTCATGAGACATATTCGGTTGCGCTCAAATTTTACACTAATATATTTATTCATAAAATCAAGGTTCTGTGAAAAAATCATAAAAATCGAATAAAGCATGTAGGTGTTATAAGTCTAAGATTTTTTCAAGCGAAAAAAATCGTAAAATTGCGATTTTCATAAGAAATAATTTTTTGATTGCGCTCAAAAACGAAGCAGTTTTTACGTTTAGAGGTTTCGAAAGCCTCCAGAAAATTTCATTGCAATTGCAGTATCGGTTTTGGCCGGAATCGTGTAAGCAAACACACCAAAAACAAAAAGAAAGAAAGAAAAAGAAAGAAAGAAAGAAAGAAAAGAAAGAAAGAAAGAAAAGAAAAAAAAAAGAAAAAAGAAAGAAAGAAAGGAAAAAAAGAAATAACTTCCGGATTTTTTTCTCCCGTGTAGTGGAATGAAATCTTCACTTCGCTCATCCAAATAACCGATTTTTCATGTTGAAAAGAACAAGATAGAAATACAACTGATCGTAAATTCTTATAGTTTTCTTATTTTTTGGATGAGCGAAGCGAAAGACTTCAATTTCACCGACCCCGCCAAAAAATTTGCTCGTTTTTTTTTTTGTTTTTTCTGTCTGTTTGTTCGCTCTCACCGGCAAACGGCATATGCGATCTTGATGAAAATTTGCAGGACCTTTGAAATCTCTGAACTTAGACTTTGCCTACGTTTTTGGGTACAAGCGAAGAAAATATTTCTCATGAATATCGTACTTTTACGATTTTTTTTTTTCGATTTTTATGCGAAAATTTTCGTGACATTTGGGCCGATTCTGACCAAAACGGGGGGGGCTACAACGTTCATATTTTACATGCACATTAAGGTTATGGAGATGTATTGACGTTTGAAAGAAAAAGTTGAAAAGCCAGAATCTATAGAATAAAGGTTTTAATATGAGTTTTTTGAGGTGTTAAATATTAAAACCTTTATTCTATAGATTCTGGCTAACTTTTTCAACTTTTTCTTTCAAAAGTCAATACATCACCCTTACCTTAATGTCAATGTGAAATATGAACGTTGTAGCCCCACCTGTTTGGTCAGAATCCGCCCAAATAGCACGAAAATATAGATTTTAGATCTTTCTCACAGCCTTGTATGAAAACTTCACAGGAGATTTTATACCTTACTCACAGCCTTGTTACAAACAATCAAAGATCCAACAGACCTAATGATTGCTTTGTATGGGCCGTGTTAATATTTTTTTTATTCTTTTAAATTAATATTAACATTTTATAATTAAAAAGCTCATCCATCGACCCCGACTAAAAAAGCGTTTTGCGAGCTTCCTAGTATAGTATAACGAAAAGGTATTATTCAACACTTTACTAAATATTGACTTTCCATATAAATCTGAACTCATGATCTTGTCACCTCTCGATCGCAAAGGCGGCCAAAAGAGTCAAAACATCAAAGCTCAGATTGCGACATTCTTGATATTTTCACGGTTGTTTTTCACTTTCTTATTTGTACTGGAGTTATATTATTTCTGAAACTATAGCCAAGGGCAACATAATATTACTAGTGAAACGCTTAAGTCCCGCCGCGTTGTTGGATGAGCGTAATTGGTGCATTGAATGCTGCCATGTGTTACGCGGATTTTCTGTTGTTCATGAAAAAATCATTACTTAGTCAAAGGTTTTTTTAAATTTTAATTAAATTAAATAAAAAATTAACTTAATTTTTTAATTAATCGTAATTTTAAAAAAGAAAAAAATTGTAAAATTGACATTTTCATAAGAAATAATTATTCGATTGCGCTCAAATTTAACATTAATGTTTAATTCATTAACTTAAGGTTCTGTGAAAAAATCATTACATTTGGATTCATAGCATGTAGGTGTTATAAGTCAAAGAATTGTTTTAAAAAAGAAAAAACCCCGTAAAATTTCGATTTTCATGAGAAATAATTTTTTGATTACGCTCAAATTTCACAGAATATCTTAATTCATAAAATTAAGGTTCTGTGAAAAAAATCATTACAATCGAATAAAGCATGTAGGTTTTTATAAGTCGAAGAAATTTTTTAAAAATCTAAAAAAAATCGTAAAATAGCGTTTTTTATGAGAAAAAAATTACCGATTGCGCTCAAAATCGTGGCAGTTCTAAGTTCAGAAATTTCAATGGCCTCCAGAAAATTTCATCGCAATTGGAGTATCGTTTAGCCGGAATCGTGTTAATAGACACACAAAAATACAAAACAAAAAACATTCAGATTTTTTTTTTTCCAGTGTAGTGCAATGGAATCTTCGCTTCGCTTGCTACGCTCATCCAATAATTTTGCAACCACACCAATCATCACCAGTAATTTCTAACAAATGATTTGTAAACTATTCCTAATACTCGTCAAAATCTAAGAATCGAATAATTTTCCGAAGCACCTAAAGGGCCCCCTCTGACCCCCATTTTAAAAAATCATGTGCTTTGTCCCCCCCCCCCCCAAAAAAAAAAAACGTATACCCCTAATATTTTTTTTGGGGGGGGGGCGGCCAAATGTAATTTCGCTTTTGTTAGAAAAATCTCTAGGACCGGCCCTGGGTGCCAGGTGCCAGGTGCTGGCGAGTATGAAAACGAAAAAAATTATTATGAATTTTTGGAGTTACCTAACTAACCCTTAGTAGGCCCACTACCCGCGTGGGCAAAAAGTGCCATGGCGCCATTTATTACGAATTCCTCAAAGCTGCATGGCATTCTGCAGTACAAATCAATTGAAAATATTCTTAAATGTGTTATTAATGTTTTAGCATGAAAGAAAGGAAATTGATGCTTTTTTAACAATTAAAAGCTAAACCCTGTAAAAGCACTTTTAACGCTTTAGTAGTAGACTTTCCGTTTCGTGCTGACAAAAAGTATTTTAAGCTGTAAACGATACATTGACATTTGGTATTATACACATTGTTGGATGAGCGTAGCGAGCGAAGCGAAGATTCCATTTCACTACACTGGAGAAAAAAATCCGGAATGTTTTTTTTCTTTTTTTTGTATTTTTGTGTATCTGTTAACACGATTTCGGCTAAACCGATACTCCAATTGCGATGACATTTTCTGTAAGCCTTCAAAATCTCTGAACTTAGAACTGACTCTTTTTTTGAGCGTCATCGAAACATTATTTCTCATAAAAATCGCAATTTTACGATTTTTCGATTTTTAAAAACTTTCTTCGACTTATAACACCAACATGCTTTTTCCGATTGTTATGAATTTTTCATAAAACCAAAACTTTACAAATTCATATATTCGTGTGAAATTTGAGCGCAATCAAAAAATTATTTCTTATGAAAATCGCAATTTTACGATTTTTTTTTTATTTTAAAATATTTCTTCGACTTATAAACACCACATGCTTTATCCGATTGTAATGATTTTTTCACAGAAACTTATTTAATTAATTTATATACTGATGTGAAATTTGAGCGCAATAGAAAAATAATTTCCCATGAAAATCGCAATTTTACGGTTATTTTTTTCATTTCTTAGAATTATAACACCGACATACTTTATCCGATTGTGATGATTTTTTAACAGAATTTTAATGTTATACACTTGAGAGTTGAAGGTTGCATCTTACTAGGGGCACGGAGGAAAATGTTAGAGAATAGAGATGGTGATGACAGACTATAGCCGTCGCTATAGCATTGCTGTTAGCTCGCTTTTGTAGACTCATGAAATGCACGCCAGTGCAACATCTCTACAAAGTCATTGTTTTTATTTTAATTTTTTTTTAATTCTAAATAAAATGTTTTACTATACTATCATTTTATGCAGCCATTGGATTTCGGATGTTTTCGAGGTTAGACGGCCAGCCTTTATAAACTTTTAAAATACATCTAAAAAAAATCATCAGGGCATTTTGTTCCTAGGCCTATACTAACTAAAATTTTGTCGGGGTACGAAGATGGGTAAAAGATTGAAACACGCTCAAAGTCACTCACAGTTGTCACTTTTGTTACTTCCTCCTCCCATAAGTGCATAAATCTAGGTATAGGAAGGCTCTTTTTTACTGTCCTCCTTTGTAAATCAGTTTTTATAACTGAATAGGATAGACGTTAAATAAATAAAAAATAAATAAAAATAAAAATATGGGCGCGGTTTACGGACTATATGGAGTGAATAGTCAATCACTTAAAAAACATCGTTGCCGTAATTCAAACCAATCAAACGTAAACATTCTCAATTATATTGAGTTACAAAGTTGAATATAATCTTTGGTTCAACTTTGACTCTTTCCCGCGCAACGCCGCATAGGGCATGTTACGTCACGATTAGGTAACACCTTTGTTTATGAAGTAATTTTTACTGCCATCTGCTCAGATGCATATCGTATTAAAACAAAAGCCATTCTTGGAATTATCTTCAGTTTTTTTTTTATTTATTTGGTTAAGGACGCGTCAACCGTTAGGTCATAATGCACCACTCTAACCTAGGGGGGGGGGGGGGGGTAGGAGGAGCCCATGCTGGTCAGAACCAGCCACGTGTAAGGGGAGGAAAGGGGGTTCTCACGTCGCGGTCGTCATTGTCTTCGTCATCGTTCGTGGTGTCATTGTCGTCATCGTCGTCGAGGGGTGACGACGATTGCCAGAGCTTGCCTCTATATTCGGGGAGTAAAATACCACCCTTCTTATACAAGCTGATGTTTGTGAGATGGACTTTTTCTCTTTCCTCGCCTTTTACGATTAGCAGAGCCATGCTCCGAACCAAATTCTACCGCGGACCCAGACGGGGTCTGTACAAAGTCTTGAGATTTTATGTATCAGGCTAAAATGTGCAAAACCGAATTATATGTATGTTTCATAACTTTTGTACTTTTCTTTAGCCATTCACACTATTCATAGAAAATGTCTTAAACTGTCCCTATATTCCACACATAAATAACGTAAATATCGTCTTTGAATTGTCAGGTTAAATATCTGGAAGTGTTGTATCGTTGTAATTAGGACACTTGCAGTTATTTTGATATAATGTATCAATATAAACCAGCATATATCATTATGGTGTAGATGTTCACAAACTCACCACGTTCCACTCCCTCTACCAGATGGAGCGGGATGCACATTTGAGGAACTGCTCCAGATTGCAAAGGACCTTTCACACAACAAGGCTCCGGGAGATAATGGCATCACAGCACAAGTTATCCTTCAATTGTCAATGCGAGCAGCAAATACAATACACGCTATTTTCAGTGCTGTTCGTGAACTTCAACATTTCCCAAGTTCTTGGAAAACTGCCAAGGTCATTACATTTCTGAAACCGGGAAAGTCTGCTCGGGACCCTACGAGCTATCGCCCTATCAGCCTCCTGTCTGTGTTATCCAAGATGCTGGAGCGTGTCATCCTAGTCCGTCTACAACGTCACATAGACGACTCGAACGTTCTCCCGGACGAACAATTTGGATTTCGAGCAAAGCACTCCACAATACAACAGCTAACGAGGATAACTGATAAGATAACAGATGGTTGGAACAGCGGCTGTGCGTCAGCGGCGGTATTCCTTGACGTCTCCAAGGCATTTGATCGTGGTGTGGCATGTTGGACTCATTCACAAACTTGTACACTTTCAGTTCCCTGATTATCTAGTCCTGCTTATTCAATCCTTCCTCACTGAGCGTACTTTCTACGTATCAAAAAATTCTGTCTCCTCCTCACAGCGCCCAATTCTTGCCGGAGTACCTCAGGGTTCGGTGCTGAGCCCTGCTCTATTTAATGTCTTCACAGCCGACATGCCACCTCCGCCGGAAGGTGTTACCTCGGCAATGTTTGCTGATGACTTCGTGGCTCTGTCAACTAATCGTCGCCCATGGATCGCAGTTCGCGTTGGACAACGTTACCTTGACACAATTTCAGACTGGTACGCAAATTCACGCATGGCCCTCAATGTGGAGAAGACTTCAAGTACTCTCTTCTCATGGTCTAGAAAACGGCCTCCTCCTCGGTTACGTCTCAATGATGTCGCCATACCATGGGCACCGACCAATAGATGCCTGGGCATAACTTTAGACCGTAAACTTACGTGGGGCCCACATATCCGGTCAGCAACTCAGAAGGCAACCGGTAAACTCGTCTCTCTGTACCCCCTTCTGCGGAATGCACAGCTCTCGGTAACGGCCAAGCTCCGCCTCTACACGTCTGTAATCCGTTCAGCGGCGTTATTACGCATCTCCTGTCTGGGGAGGATGTGCAGCATCCCACCGCAACCGACTACAAGTGGTGCAAAACAAGATTCTTCGTGTGTCCCTTTCTCTCCCTCGCTGGACACGAATGTCTGAGGTTCACGCTGACCTCGGTCTGCAAACCGTCAACCAATGCATTGCTGCACAAGCTGCCAGATTTTACGCATCTCTATAAGCGGTATCATATCCCGAAGTTTCTGCACATGCCCACATTATTCCGAGAAGAAGCGACGTATTCCCGCGCCCCATTGCAGCTCTTGGACCTCGTTTCTTGCCTCCACGTCGTCAGGCACGGCTTCTGCGGGCTCGTCAACGTCTCATCGCCGGTCGTCGTCGAGTGGGTGTAGTGGACCCACGACTAAGACCTCCGTGACGATAAAAATAACTCTCCTTGGATGTCTCTTGTGGGACTTTTCTGCCATTTTCAAGTTCCGGCGGTATTTTACCGAAATCAACGGTGCCTGTCACCAATTACCATGCAGCGCAAGGACGCTGTCCATCGCCCAACTCTGGCACACATCAGATTTTTAGTTATAGGTGCTGCTTCGCACCAGGCACTAAACTACCAGGGGAGAGGCTTCGAGCCCCACGACCATTCCCCAAAACAGAAGAAGATTATAATATACTAAGTGAAAAGACGTTACACTTGTGAATCTCATTCTCAGGATAAGCTAACAACAAGAGTTACTTTTTTCTACTACTTCCAAAGTTAGTGCAAACAGGAAAAGATTATTGTGTCTAGTAGCAGTGGCGTAGCGCAGAAGTCGGGGGCCCCCTCGCGACATTGGCCATTGGACATGGTAGGACCAAGCAAGGGGGGTATGGGGGGATGAATAGCGCCGCAGGCGAAAAATTTTGAAAGCAAGTTTTTAGAGTGCATTTGGTGCGTTTTAGGAAAAAGTGGTGGGCTTAATGTAATACCGAAACAATGTAGTTTGTGTACGTCAATTTGTTTTGTCGTCATGTCGAGCTTACAATTCACAGCATACATGGTATTTTCGCCCCCCCCCCCCCCCCCCATATCCGCCACTTCCCCGCGACGTAATAATAATGTATACATCTATCTACTAAAACCATGATTGATAACATATTAATTATATCAACAACAACAACAACAACAACAATTATGATAAATGTTAAGAATTGATAAATCAAATAACTTACATTTTGATTCAACCAACTGCAATTCTGGAACGTTTCCTAGCCGTTTAGGCTTTTAGGTGATTTTAGTGTGTTATTACAGTCTCACTCCCACGCTGAGATATGCATCTATCAGTGAGGGAGTCCGAGAGAAAACTGACCTCTGAAATAATTTTGTGTAAAGGGTGGAAACTAGCCACAAAACAAAGTTTATTGTTGGTGGGGGTAAGGGTAAAATTTAAGGTTCATTGGCATTGTCGGTGACATCGGACTGTTAGTTTTACAACACAAGTGCTATTTCGCTAATCCCATACATCCGGTATATTGAGTCTCCAAAATCGTGAACGATCCCAAGATTTTAGAATTTGAGAGCAAGACTGGCCCCGTCCCTTCCTCGAATGTTTACACTTTACAGTCGTTGCTGTCATATTTATTGCATCGTGTAATTCAGGGAGCACACCGCCGTTAGTGGTCAAAGACCGACCATTCCTCATGTTGGAACTAAATATTAATTTTATTCACAAGCACGTATTTCGCATACAAACCCAACACAGACCAAATGCCAAATGGCGACACACTACCGATCCCCTCACAATCACCCTTTTAGCACAGCCATCCGTTTATGACTTGGCTCGCCCGTCTATACAACTCTTATAAGAGTTGTTGCTATATTGTCTAAATATTTCGCTGTACAAATACGGAAATGTTGGTTGCCTAGAAAATTCAATGGTGTCTTCACTGTCTTGTCTTCTTCATAATGAATATGATATTCAAAGTGTGTGAATATTCTTGAGACCTGTGACTGATTTTCTGTCTGATACAACATTTTCCGTAATTTTTATTTTTTATTTTTAAATTTTGGGGGCCCGCGAATTTAGTCATTTTATTTAAAATACAATTTTGAGTGATTTGTTGTCTTATTTGAAATTTTCATAAAATGCGATCTATATCATCGGGGCCCTCCGCTACGCCAGTGTCTAGTAGTTTCACACAAATTTCGGTGATAATGATAGAACAAAATATGTGGAGAGTGAAGTGTGTAGTCTGTGAGATTGAAAGTCTGTCGGTAGTTAACAGTTCAACTGTAATATTACAGTGGGTGAAACGTCGTTTCTGTACATTTGGACACTATCGCAGTGGATGGTGAGAAAATGAAAAAATTATGGACCATGGCTTGAATTAAAGGATTGAAAGTTGGGATGAAGCGTGTGATCTCTGAGTAATTCTTTGGACGTCCGTTTTTAGTAACACATGCAAGTTCTTTGCAAGATACTAAACAAAACAAAAAAATAACAAGCAAATGCTTTCCAAAAAAAAATTACTTTTCAACGCTAATTCCCGTTTCTCAATCTCCATACCTCTGGCCCAAACGCAAGCGATCGCTCTATTAATTGGAGAATTTTCTCACATTTAAAGTAAGATATTTGATTCCTGTAAATATATACGAAATATGACCATTATTCTTGCCTCTATGTAGATTACGCATGGTTTCTTCAATATTCCAATCAAATAATTTTCGTCACTATTGGAAGGTCTCGAAATATGGTATACTTTCATGATTGAGGACGCAATGAAGGAATTGTGCATATTCACTACATGCACTAAAAATTAATAATGTAATCCATTGTTCTGCGTATTTTATTTGAACAAAAATAAATGTCTGTCTGCAGAAACCGACGATGGAGGGCGTTACTGCAACCTACACCACCACAGCCGCCATCACCACCACAGCCGCCATCACCACCACCACCTCCACCTCTGCCGCCACCACCACCAGAGCCGTCTGTAGCATCACCACCTCCGCCACCATCATCATACGAACAGTCGATGACTGTCCGTACCAGCCAGGATTGGTAAATAGTGTACTTGGCTGCACTGCAATGTTATAGTCATGTTTAGTAATTATTTTTATTTTTATTAATTTCAAATTTAAGGGTTTCGCGGCCTGGAATGTTATGAATACAAATAAATTGTTTTTTGTCAAATATTAATTTGTTATTATTATTATTATTATTATTATTATTATTATTATTATTATTATTATTATTATTATTAACCAACTATTATAATATTATAATTAACCAGTCGGGGCAAACTTTTTCGACAACTGCTATAAATCAAAATTATTATTATTATTATTATTATTATTATTATTATTATTATTTTTGTGATTCTTTATTTTTCAAACAATCTCATGTACATTTTCGTCCGGGTAAAAACACTAGGTGGGTGTGGGCCCAAGTTCAACAAAAGTTTACATTATAACAGCGTGAAAGTATATAGTACACATGAAATTGTAGACAAATTAATCAAATTAACAAACAAAATAAAGATGGTTGTGATAGCAAAATCAATAAAAAGTTTCTATCTAATTTTTATGGCAAAATCTTTAAAAGAGAGAGAGAGAGAGAAAGAGAGTGTTTACTGCAAAAATCTTCGGGACTATGTGGCACGTTTTGAAGGATGACTGCTTTCTGCATGCTGATGTAGAGATTTGCAGACAGACCCGGGCATTGTAGGCTGGCAGAGAGGAAGATGGTAGACTCCAGTGGCTGAGATCACGATAGGCACGACAGTAAAAAGTTTTCATTTTCCAAATTTTTGTTATTATTGGCTTAAATTTTGATATTTTTCCACCTTAGTTTTCTCGGTGTTCTAAAATTTTTTTACTCATGGGGGATCGCAATGTCAATTAGATGTGTAATTCTGTTAGATTTATCGCATACAATGATGTCCGGTTTGTTGTGGCCCTATGGTTTTGTTGTTATAACCTGTTTATCCCAATACATTATAAATTTGGCATTTTTGACCACAGGTGCAGGAGAATACTTGTAATAAGGTCGAGGATTGACTAGTAGATGTGCGTTCATTCCTAGATGTTGATAAAACTATCTTTGCTACCAGATTATGCCTACTGAGATACCACGTGTTGGCAATTGAAAGACACCCAGCTATTACATGGTCTATTGTCTCCGTAAACTTTTTGCATTTTCTACACATGTAATTGTCATTGGATTTGATGATGAATTTTTTATAGTTGTTGGTATTTATAACCTGATCTTGGATGGCGAACATAAATCCTTTCGGTTCAGCAACCCCAAATCTCCTTTGTGAATCCATCTAACTGATTTAACTATGTCAATATTTGGCTGCTGGATGCTTTTCGGGTACCTCCCATGAAGTGATTTAGTATTCCAGACATTCATCTTCATATTTAAATCTTCTATGTATATTTCTGGATGAAAAGAATCGTCATTTAGCCTGAGGCGAGTTATAGTTTTATCTCGGAGTTAAAGTTCTTGGTGATAATGGAATGTAGATAAAGAAAGTATGATCTGAGTTTATGAACTTGTGAATAGCACAACGACCGAATATTTACCAATCCTCTTCCACCCTTTCCCCGTGGTATATACTAGGAAAACGCTTAAGTCCCGCCGCGTTGTTGGATGAGCGTAATTGGTGCATTGAGCTGCCATGTGTTATGCGGATTTTCTGTTGTTCTGTGAAAAAAATTGTTACTATGTTCAAGATTTTTTTTTAAATTAAATTAAATTAAATTAAAAATAAACTTAATTTTTTTTAATTAATCATAATTTCCAAAAAAGAAAAAAATCGAAAAATTGCGATTTTTATAAGAAATAATTATTCGATTGCGCTCAAATTTCACACGAATATATAAATTCATAAAATTAAGGTTCTGTGAAAAAATCATTACAATAGGATAACGCATGTAGGTGTTATAAATAAAAAAAAATTTCAAAAGAAAAAAACCGCAAAATTTCTATTTTCATGAAAAATAATTTTTCGATTGCGTTCAAATTTCACACGAATATCTTAATTCATAAAATTAAGGTTCTGTGAAAAAAAAAATTGAAATAGGATAAAGCATGTAGGTGTGAAGAAATTTTTTTTAAATCGAAAAAAATCGTAAAATTGCGATTTTCACGAGAAATAATATTTTGATTGCGCTCAAAAACGTGGCAGTTCTAAGTTCAGAGATTTCGAAGGCCTCTATTAAATGTCATGGAAATTGGACTATTGGTTTAGCCGGAATCGTGGTAACAAACACACAAAAATACAAAAAAAAGAAAGAAAGAAAAAAAAGAAAAAAAAACATTCTGGATTTTTTTCTCCAGTGTAGTGAAATGGAATCTTCGCTTCGCTCGCTACGCTCATCCAATAACCTTTCAGAAGATGCTTTTGGGTGGTGAGTTCTGAAGAAGGTCATTTGTCTTCTTGTTAAACAATCTAGGTCCATCAAGTCCACATCTGACCACTTCACAATACCAAATGAAAAGGTCAAGATTGGTAAAGCCCATGCATTTAATGCCTTGATTTTATAGCTTCCTTTAACAATTGTTTTTAAGATAGTTTTAACTCTATGTTCATACTTTTGATTAAATACATTTTTTAATTCATTGTGGTTAAGAATAATGTTTTGCCTCATTCCTAGGTATTTGTATCTTTCTTCGCTATTGTTTATGTTAGGAATTTCTTGATCAACACCCATTTGGTAATTGTCAGTTTCTTGCAATTTTCCACTTTTCATATGCATTAAAGCACATTTTATATAATCCAAATTCCATATGAATGTCTTTACTGAATAATTTTACAATGTCAATTAAAATTTTGAGCTCTTCTTTTGATTTTCCATACATTTTAAAATCATCCATATACAGCAGATGTGTTATCCTTGTCATTATTTCTTTACAGGTAAGGTGATATACAGCATTTGTTTGATTAAGTAGCTCTGATACTGGGTTTAATGCGAGACAAAACCATAGAGGGCTAAGGGTGTCCCCCTGGAAGATCCCTCTCTTTATTGCCATATTTTCAATATAAACAGAATCTGAATTGGTTTTTAGTATTATATTAATTCTCCATGAATTCATAATATGCTTAAGCACCGTTATCAACTGTGGATTTACCTTATACAAATCAAGAACTTTGATTAACCAATCGTGCAGAACCGAATCAAATGCTTTTTTGTAGTCTATATAAGCTACTGATAGATTCCTCTTTTTGTCATTTGCATGTTTTGTAACAATACCATCAATTATAAGCTGGTCTTTACATTCATATGCATTGTGTGTACATCCTTTCTGTTCTAACGCTATAATTTCATGTTCCGATAAATGTTCTGTTAATTTCAAGGTAAAGATTGATTATTATTATATAATTATTATTGATTATTTATATTATTATATTATTATTGATAATTATAATTATAATTTTATTTTTTATTTTTTAATTGGATGAACGTAGCGAGCGAAGAGAAGATTCCAATTCACTACACTAGAAAAAAAACGGAATGTTTTTTTTATTTTTTTTATTTTTTTCTTTTGTATTTTTGTCTGTTTGTTAACACGATTCCGGCTAAACCGATACTCCAATGGCGATGAAATTTTATGGAGACCTTTCAAATCTTTGAACTTAGAACTGCCACGTTTTTGAACGCAATCAAAAAATTACATCTCTTTAAAATCGCAATTTGACGATTTTTTTCGATTTTTTAAAAATTACTTCGACTTATAACACCTACATGCTTTATCCGATTGTAAAGATTTTTCACAAAACTTTAATTTTATGAATTAATATTTTCATGTGAATTTTGAGCGCAATCGGAAAATTATTTCTTATGAATATCGCAATAATTTTACAATTTTTTTTTTTTAATTTTTAAAACATTCTTCGACTTATAACACCTACATTACATGCTTTATCCGATTGTAATTATATTTTTACAGAACCTTAATTTTATGAATTTATATATTTGTGTGAAATTTGAGCGCAATCGAAAAATAATTTCTCATGAAAATCGCAATTTTACGCTTTTTTCGTTTAAAAAACATACGCTCATCCAACAACGCGCCTGAAAAAGCGTTTGCGAAGCTTCCTAGTAATAAGAAGTATCAAGGGAGTTACAAAACTGGACAGGATTAGAAGCGACGTTATAAGAAAGGAATTAGGCCTGGAGAAATTGAGGTTTAAATAAGGAAGGGAACGTTTATGATGGTTTGGGCATATGAAGAGGATGGAAATGGATAGGATCCCAAGACGAGACTTCGAAGCAGGTAAAAGAAAAGTAGGAAGACCGAGAGAAAGATGGGGAAGATTGATCGAAGGAGACGTTGCAGAGAGAGGTGAATCGTGGAACTAGGTGACGAAATGGAAGCTGTGGGAGGACATGAAAGAGTCGGGAAAATTGGTGGAGAAGCAGATGCAGGATGAAGATGACGATGAATATGATGATGAAGAAACGCTGAGCCTGGCAATCTCGGCAAAAAATAGTTTCGTGCCCTAGATATCGGTGTGAAGATCACCACTCAACCTGACTGTGTTGGAAATGACTATTATTTTGATTATTATTATTATTATTATTATTATTATTATTATTATTATTATTATTATTATTATTTTTATGTACATGTTTCCACATCTCGGTACATTATTTTTTATATTATTAATAATTATAATATTATATATATAGAGAGAGAGATGATATACTACCAGGGGAGAGGCTTCGAGCCCCACGACCATCCCCAAAACAGAAGAAGACTATATAGATGTTTAGATTTAAGGCTTTCGCAGTACATGATATGAAAATATATGTTTTGAGGTAAAACTGCGTGTGATGATTTATAATAAAATAATATTTTATTACTGACGTTTCACTAGGGTTTCACCTAGCTTTATCAAGGTTTATAAATAAAAAGATATACGTTTATAAACCTTGATAAAGCTAGGTGAAACCCTAGTGAAACGTCGGTAATAAAATATTATTTTATTATAAATCATCACACGCATTTTTACCTCAAAACATATATTTTCATATATATATATATATATATATAAAAACTTATTATTATTATTATTATTATTATTATTATTACTATTATTATTATTATTATTATTATTATTATTTTTATTATTATTATTATTGTTATTATTATATATTTTCACAATTCACAAGTAATAATTTCGCGACCCGATATAATCAGTGAGTATTGAACATCAAAGTCATCAATGATATTATCGAAGAGAAATTGTAATATTGACGGGATGTTTCGTAGCGTCGTTGTGGTGAATAATTTCCATTATTCTTTTATATATTACACAGAGATACAAAGTTTTACGTTTACTCTTTCCAGCGATTTTATTGTGAAAAGCCGTGTGACGTCATAACCCTGTAGACAGCGTTGTTTATGAATGAAATTGACCACGGTCTTCTAGATCACGGAGTTAAGTTCACCTCTCGGCCGTTCACCAGCTCGTGTTAAAACAACAGTTCATTGTTAACATTTACTTTATTAATGTTATTATAAAACCATTAATCGTTATAAATGTAGAGACAAATTTTCAAATGTTATGTATTGTTATACAAATTATTGTTTATTAGTATTTCGTAATCATACTAGAAACAAATGGTTTTCAAAAAAAGATAAGATAATTATTAATAATTATATTTATTATTATTGATTCATAGCAATTGTCGTAAAAGTTTGCCACGACTGGGGTTCGAACCCAGAACCTCCGGCTTAACGTGCCATAGCTCTACCAATTGAGCTACCGGGACCAAAGAACAAATCTTTACTAAACTGCTATTAATTTTGTTGTGACTGTTTACTTCCATGACATAAATCCAACAGAAGACTGCAATGTAGCTGTCAAATCTGAAAGATCACATGGATAAATCCAATCACATCTCATCTCTTATGAGTTGGGTAGTATAAATATAAGGTTTTTAAGCTTGGACTTATCCATGTGATCTTTCAGATTTGACAACTACATTGCAGTCTTCTGTTGGATTTATGTCATGGAAGTCAGCAGTCACAACAAATAGCAGTTTAGTAAAGATTTTTCTGTGGTCCCGGTAGCTCAATTGGTAGAGCTATGGCACGTTAAGCCGGAGGTTCTGAGTGAACTTGTGTGAATCTCCCTGATCCGCTAACATTTACAGAAGTCGATCACTCAAATTTTTGCCCCGCACATTTTTGCCGTGCTACCGGTGCAAAGTCTTTAATCTTCTTGTACACAATACATCACTAACTACAGATAAACTGGAAGCTACATGAATATCGCAAATATGCCGGTAGTTCATAATGTAACACTGCATTTATGTTAAACTACGTGGGTGTGATTTTGTATTTTGTTTTCAACTATGACTGGCGAACCTCATAACTTATAAGGCGACCCTGTCAGTGACGGAGCCAGGAGCGTAGCGATGAGGGATCAGGGTATCCCCGAAATCAGAAGAAGGGTTATAATAATACTAAATAGCACTATGTACCATGTGGCATACATTATATAGTGTAAAATCTTGCCATAATATGTAGGGCACTTATGGCAAGATTTTGTAAATTCACAGTATGTGGGTCTTCACAATTTTATAAATTATCGACAAAAGCATTAAAAACTAGTAACATGTCACGATTTGCAATGTTAATATCAAAGTATTTCTGGGTCTGTGCGCCCCAGACCCGCACTAGCTGGGGGGGGGGCATCCCCTAGACCCCTCATTGTGCCAGGATACATACTTTCCCCCAAATTATAGTTTCGTGGTCAATTTTAGAAATTCCAATAGAAACCCCAAACTGCATCCCCCGAATTAAAATCCTGGCTGGACGTAACCAAACATGCCCGAACCGAACGCACTAGTGTCAAGTAGGCTATGTCGTTTATGTTATTTGGTTGGTCTTGCAATAGGGAATATACCTTAACTTTTTTTTATCACTCCACTACATTAAGGACTTCATTCTGAATACGTTAATCATATTATTTATTATTTAAATAAGATTTTCATTTATGAAAGTAAGCTGAAAGTTGCTTCAATAATAATGGCGGGAAAAATAAGCCTCTACGTCACTAAGCTTATATGGTACTGATGCGAATCGGCCAATAAGGTGATGCCAAACAGTGATATTAACTTTGCAATCTAAGTATGTATGTAAGCCCATTGGTCAAAAATGCTCTAGCGTGCTCTAGACCTGAATCTTGACGTCACGTGCTGTTTGCGCGGGAAATAAAATACTACAAACTTTTAACCTCAATAGAATTTAAAATATGTTCTTTAAATTGCTTTTACTTGCAGTATAATGACGTTTTAAGTCGTTTTCTATACATTTCTTACACCCACGTCAATATTTGGACTTAGTGCATATTCCCTGTAATGCCTAATAGATAATTACATTTGCAAACGACAATGTTGGCTCGTTAAAACGCGACTCTGATTCGGGAGGTCCCGGGCTCGAACCCCGTCGAGACCGGCAATCCTGATGACTGATGGTTTTTCAAAGATTTTTCTCAGTCGTTGATGTGAATGCATGGGATTGAGTCCTCTTAAACAGCCCTCGGGCATCCCTTCACAAATTGTCTTAACATCATTATACCTAGTTCGATGCCTGAAGGGGGCATGCATTGCACTCTGGCCAGGTTTTCCACGAAAAATTATTATTATTACATGTCCATGATCAGTTTAGAAATGATGTTCATCCTAATCCAGCTGGCATTTTGTAAAGTCACAACTGTGATAAACCATTCCTCTTTTATGGCGTATTCCATTGGCATGCACTCAGTGCGCACTCGACGAGTGCAAATACGTCATAGCACTCGCCCGGTGCGAAGCAGTGCGCCTGTCAGTGCAGTTCCCAATGGAACACAAAAATGTGCAAATCGTGCAAACATGGCGTCCTTTCCAGACGCTGATCAGCTGATGGGAGTAAATAAAAGTGACAATAATGAATAAAATACCTTATCAAAGCATGGACTTAGAATAGTAACTGGATCAAAGGGCCCGACAACAACAACTTTATTCAAAACTAAAATGATAACAAAACAAATTATTAGTCCTAGGCCTTACTTCGGCATAATCATGATTCTTGGCTATAGCCTACACGGAGTATAAGCCTAGGCCCTAGCTCTAGGCCTAAAGCTAGGGCTTTGGGTTTATAAAGCACCATTATAAACCCAAAGGCTAGGACCTAGAGCTAGGGCCTAGGCTAGGCCTAGAGCTAGGGCCTAGCCCCTGGGCTTATAATGGTGCGTTATACCCAAAGCTCTACCTCTAGGCCTAGTCCTATACATACATAATACTCATTGTCTGAATAGCTGCTAATTAACGGCATCGTAAATTATGAAACCCTATAAAATTGTATTGTTCACTTCGTTTGAGTTTAGCATTATTATCTTCTTCATTGCTGCTGTCTGACGTTTCCATATCTCCAACAACAAAAACAAATGTCCCGCGTCAAATTGTTGCACTCGATTGTCGCACTGACCCTTGAAGCCAGTGCGCCTCAGTGCGGGTTTTTATGCACTCGCCGAGTGCAGTGCGTCCCAAAGGAACACGCGAAAGTTGACGTAATGCGAACTCAAAATCCCAATGGAACATGAAAATCGCACTCAGTGCGCACTAGTGCGGCCAATGGAATACGCCATTAAATTTCACCACTTTTCCCGCCTCGCACTGGAGCGGCAGTTTGAAATCCATGTAGCCGGATCGTGCACTGTGCGCTTCAGTAGGTTATGGAAAAACGGGACGATTATCGCAAATTGTCGATTAATAGACCAGCCAGTGCGACCTGGGTCGACTAGTTACTTTTTACTAGGAAAACGCTTAAGTCCCGTCGCGTTGTTGGATGAGCGTAATTGGTACATTATAAGCTGCCATGTGTTATGCGCATTTTCTGTTTTTCTGTGGCAAAATCATTACTACGTTGAAATTTGTTTTTAAATTAAATTAAATTAAATTAAAAATTAACTTAATTTTTTTTATTGTTTTAATTAATCGTAATTGTTAAAAAAAATCGTAAAATTGCGATTTTTATAGAAATAAATTCTCGATTGCGCTCAAATTTTACAATAATATTTAATTCATGAAATTATGGTTCTGCGAAAAAAATCATTACAATCGGATAAAGCATGTAGGTGTTTTAAGCCAAAGAATTGTTTAAAAAAAGAAAAAAAAAACTGTAAAATTTCGATTTTTATGATAAATATTTTTCAATTGCGCTCAAATTTCACAAGAATATCTTAATTCAATAAAATAAAGGTTCTGTGCAAAAATTATTAAAATCGGATAAAGCATGTAGGTGTTATAAGTCGAAGAACTTTTTTAAAAATCGAAAAAAATCGTAAAATTGCGATTTTCATGAGAAAAAATTTTTCGATTGCGCTCAAAAACGTGGCAGTTCTAAGTTCAGAGATTTTGAAGGTCTCCATAAAATTTCATCGCAATCGGAGTATCGGTTTAGCCGGAATCGTGTAGACAAACAGACAAAAATACCAAAAAAAAGAAAAGAAAAAAAGAAAGAAAAAAAAAACATTCCGGATTTTTTTCTCCCGTGTAGTAGAATGGAATCTTCGCTTCGCTCGCTACGCTTGCTACGCTCATCCAAAAAACACACCCACAAAACCATCTAAACAGTTTTTGTTCGATTTATGAAAGCTAATGTTGCAATTATTTTTTCAGGCCGCGGTCCAAAATCGACTGCAGCCGACCCTGGAGGATATAGCCGAAGAATCAGAGCCATAGGCTGAAAGTCGATCGATGAAGGTGAACTACCCTATCAAAAGAACAATTTGTTTAAACATTTAAATAAACTTAAAAGAATACTTAAACTTTACTATTATTATTACCATCAAGTATTATTTAAAATGGTATTCAACACAACTTCATAAAATTATGTATTTTATATAAGTAAATATAATAATATTATTCCGTTCTAAATGCGTGTGTTGCATTTTGACTTGCAGTAGTATCCAGTTCAAAAGAAGAAAGTCAGTGATGTGGCCATGGACTTATTGTAACAGGATGTGGCTAACCAAGAAGAAAATGGTGGTTACATTTTTCATTCAGGAGAAACCTAAATTTAGAGATCTTCACCGGTGTCTGTTGAAACTGATAAAGTTATGTTTAGAAAAATGAATTAGAAGTGTCGCAATGCCAAAACTAAGTTATGGTTGGGACAAAGACAAGTGGTCACATGTGAGAAGGTCAATTATAAACATATTCAATGGTTCTGGAATAAAAATCAAGGTACGTGTTTCCGTGGATTTCAATGAGAGTGCATATTATAGGCTACCTCACCATGCAATTTGGCTGATGGGTCTGTCAACGCAGGTGACCGTGATAGTAAAAGAAGAGTTTTAGTCATCCTGGTGACTCTTTGATTCATAATGTAAGGGAAGATTAGTAAACAAAAGGGTGTATAGACTTGAATTTGGACTGTTATCTAGGTGTCAAAACAGACCAGCTCACAAAATTCGTTAAAAACCAATATGGCATCTATGTGAGAGATGTAAATAAAGCTGATAATGAGGATAGTGATAGGCAATCACCTATAATAATTCCGCATGTGGGAACAAATAGAATTCGAGGATGGAGGAGGAATGACAATAAGATAAATGATACTTGGGACTCAGTTGGGAGATTGTATCATAGATAAAAATATGTAAGTTCTCAAGCGCAAATATAGTTTTAACATGTATAGCGCATAGGTGGAAATGGATAATAACAAAATCAATTAACGACGATATAGAGTTGATAACGACGGAGCTAGGAGGCACATTTACAAAAAGGTTTACCAAAACCAAAAGGGCCATTACATTATGGCTAGTATATAATTCTATTTCTAAGTATTGTTTATAAATGTGGATACTAAATTCGCAAATTGGACTGAAAACGGTATATTCCTTTTAAAAATGCAGTTAATGTTTGATCCTATTGGTGTAGTTGAACTTGTTAGAGAATTTTGAGTCAATTGGATGAGCGAAGCGAAGACTTCAATTTCACTGACCCCCCCCCCCCAAAAAAAAAAATTTTAACTTGGGTGATTTTTTTTGTTTGTATTTTGATCTGTTTGTTCGCTCTCTACCGGGAAAACGGCATTATGCGATCTTGATGAAAATTGGAGGGGACCTTCGTTTTTTCTGAACTTCGACTTACCACGTTTTTGGGTATAATCGAAGAAATATTTCTCATGAATATCGAACTTTTACGATTTTTTCCGATTTTTAGTGCGATATTTTCGTGACATTTAGGTCGATTCTGACCAAACGGGTTGGGCTACAACGTTCATATTTTACATGGACATTAAGGTTATGGTGATGTATTGCTTTTTGCGAAAAAGAAAATGTTGAAAAAGTTAGCCAGAATCCATAGAATAAAGGTTTTAAATGAGCTTTTAGAGGTTTATAATAACAATTAACAAATAACAACAGAAACTTGACAACAATCACCTACAATGCATTCAAAAAGCACTTGCAAAGGAAAAGTGGTCCTACACAAACTAAAAACTTAACAAAAAAGTTCATCCATCAACGCGACGGTACTTAAGCGTTTACCTAGTTAAATTAAAGGATATCAAAGTAAGTAAGTCAAACTGACAACAAAGTATCTTTTTCTATATCGACGATTGTTGGATGAGCGAAGCGAAGACTTCAATTTCACTTACCCTGAGAAAAATAGCTCGGATGTTTTTTTTGTCTGTTTGTTCGCTCTCTGCCGGACAAACGGCATATCCGATCTTGATGAAAATTGGAGGGGACCTTCGAAATCTCTGAACTTAGACCTGCCACGTTTTTGGGTACAATCGAAGAAATATTAATTTTATCTTCATTATTGTTCTTTTACGATTTTTTTCGATTTGTAAAGAGATATTTTCGTGATATTTGGCCCACGACCGGGCAAGCGGATATTCCGATCTCGTTAAAACTTTATGGGAACGTTTAAATTTACTAAAATGAGTTAATATGTTATGATTTTAGGGACATTTGAAGAAACATTTCTCATAGAAATCGTATTTTTACGAATTTATTTCGGATTATTAATACGATATTTTCGTGATATTTGAGCCGATTGTGACCAAACGGGTGGGGCTACAACGTTCAAATTTTACATGGACATTAAGATTTTGGAATATGTAGTGTATGTTATGGAGTGCCTTTTGAAAGAAAAAGTTGAAAAAGTTGGCCAAAACTCATAGACATAAAATGTTTTAAAAAATGCCTTTTACAGGTGTAAAATTAACAAGTTATTTAAAGTAACTATAGAAACTGGACAATTATAACCTACAATGCATACAAGAAGCAAGTCTTTGGGCCTCGAGATATTTTACATTCTATTGTTAATTAGTATAATCATACCAATTAATACTACTTTATCAAAATTATCCTAATTTAACAAAAATAATTTTGCGATTGAACCCAAGCATACAAAAAACTTAGTTATCATTGGACAGAATTAGTCAACCAAAAAAGCTCATCCATCAACGCGACTGGAAAAAGCGTTAGCGAAGCTTCCTAGTTATGTGATAACATAGAGAGCTTACTAATTGTGTTCAAGTTAACATAACTTATTGAACGAGGCTGTGTCGGAGCATTGTATGCTTGGTATTAGGATGTTATGATAGAACACATAACAGGCCTAAAAATTGTGAATGTAAGAATAGAAATTAGCACAAGAAACTAAATCAAAATCTTTCATAATGCTCGTTGGTCTTGTGGTTAAAAACTTCTGATATGGACTTAAGTACATCAGTTCTTGTATTAAAAATCTCCCACAAAAACAAAAATTTGGGGGAAAAAACGGCAGCCAAGCTCTCCTTTAAAAGTCTGTGAATGCCAAGCTTTTCATTCTTTCTCCCTAGTTTCGCATTGAAAAGAAGAAAAAGATCATTTCGCCTGTTGAGAGCCATTTTTCGTTGTAAAAAAGTAACATTTTTAAACTCAAAATAATAATTTAAAAAAAACTGCTTGGCCAATGAATTGGGTTTGCTCCAAACAGTTTCTTGTTGTGAGAATAGACAACATCAAAATGCATCAGTCAAGTTCATTACGAGGACTCTCTGGCTATATTTATAAAGGAACAATCACGTTTCCGTAAAAAACATAATTGTGAATCTGTAGGCCTACTCAAAAATTTGAGGAAATTTGAGGAGTATCAGTTGCTTTTTTTTAGATCTCTCAAAACCGAATTCATAAGAATTCAATAAATCATACCAATAGAAGCAAAATACTGATGTACCAAGCAATGTCTCTCCCGGCCTTATAGACTATTGTAGTTCATTATTGTTTTTGTTGGGACAAAATTCGATAATGTTGTTACAACCAGGACGCTTCGCAAACACTTATTTTAGTCGCGTTGATGGATGAGATTTTTTAAGTTTTTAGTGTGCGGGGGATCTCTTTACTTCTTCAAGTTCCATTGGCAATGCAAAATCATTTTTGTTAAATTATGATATTTGTTGTAAAGTAGTATTAATTGCTATGGTAATACCAATTTATAGAATGTAAAATATCTAGAGGCACGAAGATTTGCTTTTTGAACGCATTGTAGGTGATTGTTGTCAAGTTTCTATAGTTGCTTGTTAATTATTATACACCTCTAAAAACTCATATTTAAACCTTTATTTCTATGGATTCTTGCAAACTTTTCCATCTTTTTCTTTCAAAAGGTACTACATAACCATTATCTTGATGTCCATGTGAAATATGAACGTTGTAGCCCCACCCGCTTGGTCAGAATCGCCCCAAATATAACGAAAATATCGCATTAAAAATCGAAAAAAATCGTTAAAGTACGATATTCATGAGAAATATTTCTTCGATTATACCCTTCCCCCCCCCCCCAAAAAAAAAAGTGGCAGGTCTATGTTCAAAGATTTCGAAGGTCCCCTCCAATTTTCATCAAGATCGCATATGCCGTTTGCCCGGTAGAGCGCGAACAAACGAACAGGAAAAAAAGAAAAACTACATCAGTAAATAAGATTTGTGAACCCTTAGGGTGATGAAAGCAGAATCGACAAAGAAGTTTCCCCGTTGGGGAGGTCCTCCAAATCCGTATCCCGCCCTGGGTTAAATAAAAAGTCGGTTTTTGGCGTTTGGAATCTAACGTTCCGCGCAACTCTGTGTGACAATGATGGAACTACTTCGATAAAACTACCGAACTACGTCACGTTCTACTAAAAGTTAACAGTCGTTATCGTGAAATATTAAATATGATCGAATGTGGGCAATTGTTTTGGCATAATGCAAACTCTATTGATGAGGATATTTCTGACGTAGTAGACCTAAGCCTAGGACTTGGGCTGACAATCAGGATTGCTCAAGATTTCGATTTGAATGCCAAGGGCGTACGTACGTCTGTAAACTGTATTGTGGTCTTGGGCCTAGGCTACACTTACGTCCGTAAATCTAAAACATGGCATATCTCAATTTTATTTCGCACAAAAATGTCAGTGACGTCTGCGCGACACTTTAAGGGGCTATTATACCCCCAAAAATATTTTAACACATAATTAAACGAGGGAGCGGAGCGACTGAGTGTCTCCATTCAACTCAAACGGCTCTCATTCTGTGATTCTGTCTGTCTGTCTGTACGTCGAAAATCAGCCGAACTGCTGAACAGATTGCGCTGAAATTTTAAACACACACCCGGTACGAGTTTACTAAATCAGCTAGATCCATTGGGATTTATTTCTACAGTAAATAAAAATGTGATTTTTTAAAATATCGATAGCATTTGTTTAGTAGCAGCTAGCGGGAGAAGATTTACCTGAATGGCATGGCCTAGTGGTAAGCATTTAGCCTACCGCACGGAGGGTTGGGGATCGATGCCCTTTGGTTCGATTTTTTTTTTTTTTTTTACACCCACATATTATTTTTAAGGGGTGTTAAATGGGAAATAAAAATTTGGTGATTTTGTTTTATCTGGGAAATTTGTTATAAAGTTTCACGCTTATACGTTTTGAACACGATTCGCATTTTGAATGTTCAATTTAAATAATTATTGTTGCAGAGTGAGTTCCAGTTTAAATAAGGTGACCAGACGGACCAGTTTTAGAAGTCAGAGAACACTTGGCCCACTCACTCGTTTAACAACGACTTTGGCGTTTCCCTGGTCTATAGCATAACACTACATTAAAATGATCGCTTTAAAAATTATATCTTGTAACTGTGATTTTACACGAATTTTTCAATTTTTGACCCAGAAATTTGCGAAAATTAATGTTGTGGGAAATTTCTTAAATCGGCTTTAACCTGCTTCTTTTTTGTTTCACATAAATACTACAGAATTTTACCAATCTAAAATGGCCCTTTATAACATCGTGTCTTAAAACTGTGCACAAATTTACACTCAAACACGCAAAAATATGCATTCCAAAATCACTCCCCTTGTTGGTAATCAGCATATTTTAACCGAACCAGTTGCCCAAATTACAAAACAAACTATAGAGGATTTACAAAAAAGGCTGTCGAGCACGTCAATAATGGCCAATATTTTTGGGTTCAAAATCCACCAAGGTCACGGTGCATAAAGATCGTCCGCATGTTATTTCTTATGGGAGATTTTTGCCGATGGGACCTAGCTCGAAAAATACTATGTTTGACATTTTTTGGATGGGTCATGGTGTACACAACAATTTTTCTGTTAATTTCTAAATTCATTACTAGTTAGCCTGAATGAAATATATTTTTTGAGTTTAGCGGGAAAATACCCCTTTAAGTACAATAATAAAACAATACTAAATAGTTTTATGAGGTTAGGGCCCTGGGCTAATTGATTGAAATAAAATTGAAATTTTATAATTCGCCTGTCATTTGTTTTTTGCAGCGTCACTGCACGTCGAGAACCTATAGTTAGGGTACGGTGCTTTTAGTGGTTTCATATTTCTACCACCCACAGCGCGCGGAACGTTAGATTCCGTTTTGACTTGGGAGTTAGAGGACCCCCCACTCCTCCCCACCCACAACGAGAAAACTTCTTTATCGACTCTGATGAAAGTAAAAGATCGAATTCTTCTGATTGGATATCATATTTATGCAACTTGGCTAATCGAGACGAAGGGAGGGACGTAACGGTCGCGTGCGATTCTTTGTCGTTGTTACATAAGATTTATAAAGGTATCATGCCTAAATACTTGGGAGACAAATTAACTCTTATTAGAAATATACGTGTATATATATATATCAGTCAGAAGTGTGATGGATTTAAATGTTTACATGGTAAATAAAGCAGTGAAGTGAATATATATTATATATATATATATGTTAGTACTTTATATAGAAATTAAAAAGAAATTAATTTCTATCTAAAGTACTAACATAACAGCGTCATAGTCGCCTACTATAAAGCCAAGGTAAAACACACACATATATATATATATATATATATATATATATGGATTGTTGTAGGTTTTCGCGGCCCGTCATAGGATAAAAACAAGGATCTTGGGTAAAACCGCGTCGAAAATAAGATGAACCAGGGCAGAACCTGGGCGTCCACCGACGTTTCGTCTGTACTACGTCAGACATTTTCAAGGTTGACTGTGACTCTACGGAGGTGTGATCCTTGTTTTTATCATTTATATATATATTATATATATATATATATATATATATATATATATAATATATCTATCTATATCTATAATATATTTTGTAAAGGGTTTAATTTTTTTAAACGAATCCCCTTTAGAAATACTCAACAAAGACCACCCCAAAAGATTTAGGGTTGATTGTAACAAGCTGATGAAAAGTTAGTGGCTATATCATATGAAAAGAGTTATTTCCGAGAAAATAGGAAAATAAAATTTTACGAACAATGTTGTATGTAAAAATGCCATTAATGTTTTATGTGGGTGTCATGGCTGTTTATTGTGAATTTACAAATATACAAATAATCAAAGAATCAGATAAATGTATTTTGTGATGTATATGCCGTGCCGTGTATTATTAGATATTTGGCATGTTTTTTGTGTGGCTCGTTAGTCTTGTGGTTAGCATATCTGCTTCCAATGCAGAATGTCCAGGGTTCGATACCCGCCAAAGTCAGAAGTTTTTTAACTTCTGATTTGGACTTAAGTCCATCAGTTCGTGTCTTAGGAGTTTGTAAACGGTGACTTTGGAGCCGTCCTAGCAACGAAGCACATAATAAATTCAGAGTTGTTCTGAATCGGCCTTGTTGATTCTGACGTTGATCCGCGGGTGTTCGCACTGTCCATACCACTGATTGCTATATTTCCTATTAAAAAATCGATCTTTGGTTGGTTATCGCTCACTCGTCGATTGCGTCGGGGCCTACAGGGTAGGCTTAGTCGCTTTGATTTACTGTCCCCCACTGAAAATCAGTTAAATAACATGAGTGGGTAGACTCTAAATACAATTTTGTTTATTTTTTTTTATTTTTTTATTTATTTATTTTTTTATTTATTTATTTATTTATTTATTTATTTATTTATTTATTTATTTATTTATTTATTTATTTATTTATATTTATTTATTATTATTTATTTATTTAAATATTATGGTAAATTGTGATTTTTACTGTGATGTAAAAATAGCAACTGCTAATAAAATAAAACTTCTACTTTACTACTAACTTCTACTACTACAAGTGTTAAGCTATGTTCGTGGTTGTTCCTAAATGTGAAAAACAAAAAGCTGGTTGTGTTTGTCTGCTGTACTGTGTCATGATGAGCCATATCATATAATGCATTGGTGTTTGTTGTTTATTTATTACCCTGCTGTATTGTGTCATGATGAGCCATATCATATAATGCATTGGTATTTGGTGTTTGTTTATTACCCTGCTGTATTATGTCAAGATGAGCCATATCATATAATGCATTGGTGTTTGTTTATTACCCTGCTGTATTGTGTCATGATGAGCCATATCATATAATGCATTGGTATTTGTTGTTTATTTATTACCCTGCTGTATTGTGTCAAGATGAGCCATATCATATAATGCATTGGTGTTTTTGTTTGAGCTGATGAATTAGATATATATGAAGATATTATTTCCGAGAAATAGGAAATAAATTTTACAACAATGTTGTATGTAAAAATGCCATTATATTTTAGTGGTGTCATGGCTGTTTATTGTGAATGACAAATATACAATAATCAAAGAATCAGGTAATGTATTTTGTGATGTATATGCCGTGCCGTGTATTATTAGATATTTGGCATGTTTTTTGTGTGGCACGTTGGTCTTGTGGTTAGCGTATCTGCTTCCAATGCAGAATGTCCAGGGTTCGATACCCGCCAAAGTCAGAAGTCTTTTAACTTCTGATTTGGACTTGAGTCCATCAGTTCGTGTCTTAGGAGTTTGTAAACGGTGACTTTGGAGCCGTCCTAGCAACGAAGCACATAATAAATTCAGAGTTGTTCTGAATCGGCCTTGTTGATTCTGGCGTTGATCCGCGGGTGTTCGCACTGTCCATACCACTGATTGCTATATTTCCTATTAAAAAATCGATCTTTGGTTGGTTATCGCTCACTCGTCGATTGCGTCGAGGCCTACAGGGTAGGCTTAGTCGCTTTGATTTACTGTCCCCCACTGAAAATCAGTTATATAACTGAGTGGGTAGACTCTAAATAAAATTTATTATGTATTTATTTATTTATTGGATGAGCGTAGCGAGCGAAGCGAAGATTCCATTTCACTACACTGGAGAAAAAAATCCGGATTTTTTTTTTTTTGTATTTTTGTGTGTCTGTAACACGATTCCGGCTAAACCAATGCTCCAATTGCGATGAAATTTTATGGCGGCCTTTGAAATCTCTGAACTTAGAACTGCCACGTTTTTTAGCGCAATCGGGAATTTTTTTCTCATAAAAAACGCAATTTTACGATTTTTTTCGATTTTTAAAAAATTTCTTCTACTTATAACACCTACATGCTTTATTCGATTGTAATGATTTTTTTCAGAACCTTAATTTTATGAATAAGATTATTCGTGTGAAATTTGAGCGTAATCGAAAAATTATTTCTTATGAAAATCGTAATTTTACGGGTTTTTTCTTTTTTTAAACAATTCTTTGACTTGTAACACCTACATGCTTTATCCGATTGTAATGATTTTTTTCACGGAACCTTAATTTAATGTACTATATATTCGTGTTAAATTTGAGCGCAATCGTATAATTATTTCTTATGAAAATTGCAATTATACGATTTTTTTCTTTTTTAAAAATTACGATTAATTACAAAATTAAGTGAATTTTTTATTTAATTTAATTTAATTTATTAATTTATTTTTTTATTTTTTATTTTTTTTATAAAAATAAATCTTCGACTAAGTAATGTTTTTTTCACAGAACAACAGAAAATCCGCGTAACTCATGGCAGCTCAATGCACCATATACGCTCATCCAACAACGCGGCGGGACTTAAGCGTTTTCCTAGTTTATTTATTTATTTATTTATTTATTTATTTATTTATTTATTTATTTATTTATTTATTTATTTATTTATTTATTTATTTATTTATTTTTTATTTATTTATTATTATTTATTTATTTATTTATTTATTTATTTAATATTATGGTAAATTGTGATGTGTAACTGTGATGTAAAAATAGCAACTGCTAATAAAATAAAACTTCTACTTTACTACTAACTTCTACTACTACAAGTGTTAAGCTATGTTCGTGGTTGTTCCTAAATGTGAAAAACAAAAAGCTGGTTGTGTTTGTCTGCTGTACTGTGTCATGATGAGCCATATCATATAATGCATTGGTATTTGTTGTTTATTTATTACCCTGCTGTATTGTGTCAAAATGAGCCATATCATATAATGCATTGGTGTTTGTTGATTACCCTGCTGTAATGTGTCATGATGAGCCATATCATATAATGCATTAGGGTTTGTTGTTTTGTAATCAATTTAGTGAAAACTTAAAATTATAAATACCGGTGTACTTTAGTACCCTAATGCAAAAACGTAATGCTATAATAAATGGTTTAACCACAATAATTTATTTGTATTAAAAATTACTAAAATTATTTATAATTATATCACTTTTAATTGTGAACTATGAACTGTATTGGTAATATATTATTAATAGTTATATCAATCATTAAAGGGGAACAATACTTAATTGGAAATTGACAAAACAATGTGTTAAGATAATAAATGTTAGAAAATAAAACAAAATAAAGTGGATTTGTCTACGTTGTTTCAT